>JAOYMZ010087377.1:0-11036 GCA_025802335.1 Pinguicula primuliflora
TGCAAAATTCTTAATTAAACTACATGTAGGGATGAATTAGGGACAAAGTGTTGGGACATGTAGCATCACTCTATTATTAAATATAATTAAAACTGCAATACTTTTAAAATTTTATTGTTCTGCAATTTTTTTTTAATATGCCGAACTTATGATGTCGAATAAATATTTATGGTGTCGAAATCTATTTTCAACCGTCGAGATCAGTTCACTTAAGTGCGGGTCATAACACGTGACCCGAACCCGGTGCACTTAAGTGAACCGATCTCAGCCGTCAGATAACATATCCGACGGCTAAAAATTGATTTCGGCACCATAAGCATTTATTTGGCACCATAGTTTGGGCATGTGAAAAAAACTCCATTGTTCCGTGCTATGATTATTCCTTTTTTTAGCAAGGCATTCTCTTGCATTCCTTCTCTTTGTTCGTTCTCCTGCGTTCTCTTCCAAGTTCCAACATACGACACTTCTGCAATCTCAGTTCTACGAATGCTATTCGAAGATAAAGATCTTTTGTTTATTCCTTCTCTCAGTTTATGGCTCTGAATTTATGCATCTGTTGAATCTTGTCTTTCCATTCCCATTCTCATTCCTGAATTCCTGCCAATCTTGTATTAATTGAAGAGACTTCTAAATATTTTGTAATTCATATTTGATTCATTAATTGAGGTTTGTTTGCATTAATCTAGGTTTTAAATTGCATTAGTTCAGGTTTGTTTGGTGTGATGAACACGAAGAGCATTAGGGTTTTATGGAAATTGGGGAATTAGGTGTAATTGATTTTGCATTAATTTACAACAATTTTGTTTCCATGTATAACCAGAAGGAATTGCAAATGGGTTTTGACTTTTGAGAATAACAATTGGTTTTTTTGAGTGTGGTTATAGCGCACTGCTTGTGAGTGCACTTCATTAACACAGCTATGAGTGAAACATAAACACACCAACATTGATGTGTGTGGGTCTCACTCACAAGATTGTGAGTAGCGGTGTTAGTGCACCGCTTAGAAAGAGGTGTGCTAAATCATTTTCCATTTTTTTTCCTGTGCAATTGATTGAGATTTCATTGTGCAATATTATCTTGTTCGCATAAATTGAGATTTCATTGTGCGATAATATTTTATATAGTTATATTTATTTTTGTACAGGAACATTTAAATTTTAAGGATGAAAAGATTCTTTCAGAGCATTTCTTCTCAGCCACATTATGAGCTTGGGGCTTCTAATCCCGTGAATCAACAAGTAACAAATGTTACAGATAATATGAAGCTAGATTTTAGACCATCCTCCTGCTAATCCTGGACTTCGCCCCTCAATCATGAGCTACATTGCTAATGATAGGGACAGAGCACAACGAACTCACTTAGGTATGGGTCCTTGTCAACCTATTAAACACAAATTTCCACAGACTAGTGCAAAAAATGAAAGACAATTTATTGTAGGTTGGTTTAGTGAGTATGAAAATTGAATAGAGTATAGTGTATCAAAAGATATAACATATTGTCTTAATTTTTTTTTTTTGGAATTCAAATTTTCAAGGTGGAGCTGATGCATTTGTGGGGACTGGATTTAACAATTGGAAAAAGAAGACTTCGTTTGATGAACATCAAGCAAGTATGTCTCATAAACTTGCAAAACAGAAATCTGATGCCCTAATGAATCAGATTCTCACTAGAAACATAAACGCTGTTGTTGCCAAAAAAATAAGGAAAGATAAATATAATTATCAGATTCAGTTAAATGCAGTTGTTGGTTGTTGTCGTTATTTGCTTAGACAGGGAATATCTTTCAGGAGTCATGATGAATCTGAGTTATCTGATAATAAGGGAAATTGCATTGAACTTTTTGATTTGTATGCTTCTCGAAATGAGGAGGTCGGTAGAGTTTTTTTTGATAATTCTCCTGCTAATTCAAAAATTATTTCACCTAGTTGTCAAATGGATATTTGTATGGCTGCTAGTACTAAGACTACATGTGCTATTATCAAAGATATCGGAGATTCTTATTTTACTCTCTTGGTTGATGAATCTCGTGACGTACCCGTGAAAGAACAAATGTCAATTGTTCTAAAATATGTGAATAAAGAATGAGATATAATTGAACGCTTTGGGGAGTTGAGCATATTTCTTGTACATCTGCAGTTGCGCTAAGCTATTGAGAAATTATTTTCTCATCTTGGATTAAGTATATCAAAATTGCGTGGTCAAGGTTATGATGGAGCAAGCAATATGCAAGGTGCACTAAGAGGTTTAAAATCCTTAATTCTACAAAGAATCCTCGTGCCTTTTACATTTATTATTTTGCCCATCAGCTTCAATTGGGTGTGATATCTATTTCAATGTCTCATACTAAGATTGAAGGTTTCTTTGACATCCTATCAATGGTTGCAAATATTGTTGGTGCATCGTGTAAGAGGTTAGATATTTTCAAATAAAAGAAAAAAGTAGGATTGAGGAGCACTAAAAACTGGTGAGATTAAAAGTGAGAGTGGTCAGAATCAAGAAACAACTGTGACAAAACCTGGTGATACTCGTTGTGGATCATATTACTCATGTATATTGAGTCTTTTTGTCTCTTATCAATCTGTACTAGATTCGATTGATACTTATATGGAAGCTCTGAATTCAACTTCAGCACAACGACAATATTTGATTTTATTTAAATATGCATTCATGAAATATGTGTTGTGAATTATTATTGAGCTTTTAGTAGCATTGCAAAGAAAAGAGAAAGATATCGAAAATGCCATGAATTTATTGAATGTGACTAAGGTGTGACTACAGGCTTTGAGAGATCAGGGTTGAGACAAACTATTAAATGAGATTTTTGAATTTTGTGTTGTTCATCAAGTTGTTATCCTTAACATGAATGAGATATATGTAGGTCTGGGACGACCAAAGCGAAGAGTTGAACAAATGACTAATTTGTTTCGTTATCAGACTGAGTTGTTCTATGTTGTTCTGGACTATCTATTAATGAAGCTGAACTCTAGATTTTCTGAGACAAATACCGAATTACTTTGTTGGTTGGGATGTCTTAATCCAAAAGATTCATTTGCAGCTTTTGATAAGGAAAATCTCATTCGACTTGTTGGGATATATCCTGATTATTTTTTCACTCATGATCTTTTGGTACTTGATGATCAACTTGAGACGTATATTCTTGATGTTCGTTCTCACATGAGTTTTTCAGCTATTAATGGAATTGCAAGACTTTCCAAGAAAATTGTGGAAACAAAAAAGCATAAAGTTTATCCATTAGTTTATACACGTATTACTCTGGTATTGACATTACCTGTTTCTACAGCTAGTGTGGAGAGATCATTTTCTGCAATGTATTTAGTCAAATCTCGACTTCGAAATAGGATGACACATAGTTGGTTAACGACTTGTTTAGTTACTTTTATTGAAAATGATATTTTGGGCAAGTTAGCAACGATATTATTATAATATGATTTTTATAGTGGCCATCGAATTTATTTTTTAAATATGATTTTTTTCAAAAATAAAAAATCTAGTTTTGCCTAGGCGTGCGTTGGGCGACCCGTAAATACCTCAGTGTCGCCCAATACTTTCTTGAATACTGAGAAGAAGTGAGGGATTCTCATATTAGTTACACTCATTCAAGTGAATTGAGTGTAGTAATTAATTATTGAATTTACAGACTCCTTACAAGTAATTTAATTAGTCTTTACACATAATACTGGTTCTCTAACCCAAGCCCCAAAATCTACACTAGAGTGAAGCCAATTCTTCATCTTTAGCAGGTTCCACATCTTCATCTGAATCTGTTCCACCAGGATGTCTGGGTGTGTCTCTTTTTGGTTAAATACAATTTCGGTCCTTTCTCTCCACAATTGCCAGCACGTAATCTGGAAGAATGCATTCCAGAGTAACCTGTGTTTATCAGATCTGGCCTCGTCTTGATGTCTCTCCAGGTATCCATGGGGCAGTAAGTCTAACGCGGAGATAACAAAGAGCGTGATACAAAAATCTCTCGATACAAAGTGCCAAGAATGAATCGTCAAAGAAAATGATGGGAAAAAACTTCAAGCAGTCGATAAAGAGAGCTACACCCTAAAAGGTTTCCAGTTTGCTTTACATGTAAGTGGTTTTTCATTAATGTATGTTCTCATGTTTATGTTTTATTAACGTGAATATTTACCTAAGATTTATGTATGCTCCCTTTAAACAGATTTGGGCGTTGGAGGCAATTTCTAAGCTCAGGAGGTTGTGTGGCCAACGTGTTGATGGAAGCACGATGAGGTTTCCTAGATACCTGAACTGGAAGTGCTGTTATGCGATGGCCTGTCCGGAACAAATCATTGATGTTTTTCGCAGGGTTAGAAGGGTAAGGAATTTCATTGATGTTTTCCGACAGCCCATTCGGGATTCTCAACAAACGCAGACCGATACATCATGTATGTCAGGATACAAACCATGCACCCGGTCTGCTGTATACGTTGCCTTGCACGATGCTCGTGTATGGGATTCGACAACCCATTCGTAATTCTCAGCTATACTCTATACGGGTGCAACCTGTATGCTGGGATGAACCCGTACAGCATATACGGGGCCATACACGATGCTCGCGTACGTGATCTGACAAGTCATTTCGGATTCTCGACTATACTCTATACGGGTGCAACCCGTATGTCAGGATGAACTCGTACAACATATACGGGGCCATGAACGATGCTCGCGTACGTGATCCGACAAGTCCTTCGAGATTCTCGACTATACGTGGCTGTGCACATGCAATGTTTAATACTCATTTTTTATTTCTTCCACAGGGCATTCTTTATCCTATCCTGATACCTTGAGGGAAGAGAGTGAGCTGCAATATATGAAGGATATTTACTACATGATAGACGTTGAAGATCATCGGATAATTGCATTGCTGGAATTGTTCGGTGATGGGGCATATATTGCTGATGACTCCAACATAGAGGGGGACGATACTCTCCCTAGGAAATATGTGGATGACCGATCCAATGGACCCTGTCACACTGATTTGCCAGTACCCCAAAATACTCCTACTCATCAATATCAACAGCCTGTTCAGACTGTGACCGGAAATGCATTGCCCGATTATCAGGATGAGCACAATTAGGAGTTGTATAAGATCAAGAAGACATTAGAAAAATTCGCCAATAACGTGCTTGAAGAAGACGACAGTATTTTTGCTCATTTTGATCAAATTAAATCAAGGATGAAGAAAACAAGCAAAATTCCACGTTCTGCGAATTGTGAGTTGAGGACCGGAGGCTTTACACAAGCAGCTGAATGTTCAGCAGGATAAAATTGAAAGTGAAGCATCCAATAATGAGCGAGATATAATCGAGATATAATCGAGAGTGAAGCCGGGGGTATGACACCTAATAAGACACAACCATCATTATTGGTATGCAGTATTGACGTTTCGGCTGAGCAAAATTACCCAAAAGTTGTGCAGGGATACAACACCTAAGACATCTCCATCATTGGTATGCAATGTTGACTATTGGGGGATGACTAATGTTTACGATGATGAAATTTTAACTGAAGACGTTACTTCTAAAAAAGGAAAATGAGAAAAAAACAAGTAGATGCAAGAGAAAATGGGGGCCTAGGCCAAAGGAGCACGAAGACATGATTGTTAGACAAGTTTCTAAGAGGAATAAGTCATACGATCCCAGCTCGACGTTCACAAAAGAGATGAAAAAAATACCGGATAATCTCTTTATGTAGATGAATATGGAGGACAGACAAAGAAAGCCAGAAAATATTCGGGGTGGCCATGTTTGTGTTTCAAAGGAAGACTTCCGAGCTCTTTTGGGGATTGATGTGTGGCTGGACGCAACAGTAAGGTTTAATAAATGCATTTAGTTCAAATTTAGCATTTCTCTAATCAATTTCTTCCTTTCCATTCTATATCTCATATCATTGATGAAATCCTCTATCTGATGAGGAAGAGATCAGAAAAATATGCTAGCTTGTTTCCACAAAATACGGTAATTGCCACAAAATACATAGCTTGTCGACATCGCAGCCGGCGCATTCAACGACGAATCCAAGATATTGTTGTTCGTGGAAATGGCATTCATGCTCGCCGATAAAGTCGACCGACTTTCCGAAGAGGTGGCTGATAGAGAATACACAGCTCATTGTCGTAGTCGCGCATACGATGCAGCAAATGCCTCATTCAAGGCCGCTATCTCAGCCCTTAAGGTCGTAACCGGCTATCTTCAGGACGTCGCCGTCACAATTAATGACCTTTGCTGTGATTCCTATAATGGCGACGACGACGACCCAGAAGCACCTGCCGGCCCCACCATGGAACCTAAAATGTATATCATCAGCAGTGAAGACGACGACGAACCTGAAGCCCCTACCTCCCCCGGCATGTATCCTAAAATCCATATAATCTCTTATAGTGACAATGAGGGTGATATGTCTCCTCCGCTGATTCAATTCCAGAATCATATTGGGATTTCAGTTTCAGCCCTGCTCCTTCTGCTAGCGGATGTTAGGGATATGAAAAACTCATTTCTGTGTTTTGGATCTTTTGGTGGGTTACTGGTTAGTGACGAATGTCGGGATTACATCGACCCTGTATTTTCTATCAATGTTATCATCAATATATTTATTTTTGTTTGATGATAGTCAGCGAGTTACGACCAATATATCAAAATAACTTAAGTCAGGAAGACAAAAAACTTATGAATTCAGGGTATGGGCACCCGAATGCCGACGCCGGGTTCACCACGTGTAGTCGTGTTTACCGCGTCCATCGAGGAATGAACGACGACACTATTCTGGTTTACGTTCATCGGAAAAAAAGAACACGGATCGTCATTCGTTATTTGGCTGTATGGCCCGACTGATGTATCCGGATTCACCGCGCGTAGTCGCTCCTGTGATGCATGACATGTGTACGATAACTCGGCTATTCGGATTACGTGTATGGAGAAATTCTGACTGGCCATCGATATTTAAGAAAGTAGGGGAAAAAAAGTAGGGTACTGGGACCGAATGCTGTAACTGGGTTAACCGCGTGTAGTCGCGTTATTTGCGATTGCCATCGTAATCACCACGACACTATTCAGGATAATAGATTAACTTTTAAAATTATAAAAAATTCTAATAATTAATATATATTCACTAATATAAAAGTAAATAGTGTTGGAGGATGGCATAATCATACGTGTGTCAATTATGTGATAAGGTTATATTCTCATGAGATAAGATTATATTCTCATACAAGTCGATCGTTGTGAACAAAGAGACTTTATTGTATTCCTAGTGGGAGTATCTTGACTTGGAGATGAATGAATCATACATAGTGCAATTACATGTAAAGAATGGAGTTGTGGCATTCTGATTGGGGTCAAGACATCAGGATACAGGTCAGGATGACGGATTTAAGAATAATTATTGGATACTGATTGTTTATGAACCTAGGGCATGGGACGCAACTGATGTATTCGGGAACACAATGTATAGTTGCGTAGTTGTCGAAGTTGTTCTAGCCACTATAGTTTAGGTCCCGACTAACGTATTCGAACACACCACGTCGAGTCACGTAGTTCTCATCATTGTTCTAGTCTCTTGGCATTAGGGCCCGACTAAAGTATTCGAGTATACCACGTCAAGTCGCGTAGTTCTCGTCAAAGTTCTAGGTTATAGGGCTTAGGGCCCGATTAACATATTCGGGTATAACACGTCCAGTCACGTAGCTGTCGTCATTTTTAAAGCACATTGGTTTAGGGCCCGACTCAACCTATTCGGGTACACCACATTCAGTCGCGTAGTTCTCGTCATTGTTCTAGGTTCCAAGGTTTAGGGCCTGACTATCTTATTTGGGTACAACCCGTCCAGTCATGTAGCTGTCGTCATTTTTGAAGCATATCGGTTTAGGTCCCGACTCAACCTATTCGGGTAAACCACGTCTAGTCACGTATTTTATTGCGATTGTTCACCTCTAGGATCTACCACGACTAATATGGGACCCGACTGATCTATTCAGGTAAACCACGACTCAACCTAAGCTGTCGTCATCGCTTTAGGGTCTGACTGATATACCAGTCGCGTATTTATCGTAATGGTTCTAGACTCTTGGGTTTAGGCCCGAATTATTTGGGATAAAACTCTAAACCTGGGTTAGCCGCGTATCGAGGAACTTGATCACTACTGTAGGCACGGCGTGATGGACACAGGATGTGATGCTCCGAATATGTGCAGTCGCGATTTAACCTTGCACCTCTTTCCTTCATTTCGCATTCCACGACATCCATTAATTTAGGATGGACCTCATCGACTTCGATGCCGTCGTCCTTGAGATGTTTGAGTCACTTGCTAGCTCACGAGTTCAACCGCCTATATAGCCGGCGAAGTTCTAAATCCATACGCCACATCTACTCCCGACATCGTGATCCAACTGTCTGACAATGAAGATTTACAACACTTCGCCACCGGCGCTACTTCAATTGCTACCGACTCCTCGTGTTTTGCCGCTGCCCTTCATATCGCAGCCAATATCAAAGTTCCCTCCAATATTGACCTTGCCTTAATAGGCAACCTTGCCGGAAGTGTCGCCGACGTGCATGGTTCCATTTTCGTCGCGGTTACAAAACTACTAGTTGATCATTCCGAAGTAACACTTGCCGCCATACGTGCCACCGAACGTGACCTTGACAGCATTGCTCGTGATATCAAGGACAAAGTTGTCACGCTCAAATACTTGCTCTTATTTGGCCTCTTGTCAATTTTTTTATTTTGTAATTTTTATGTAATGGTTATGTTGGGATCCTCCAGATTGTTCAAACTTTGATCACTCTGTAACTTTGTTTAATATGGAACACCAAACATAGAATCATATCTTCACAACAGGTGAATCACACACAAAACATCCGTAAATTAAACAATTTAAATATGAAATATCACGACTAAGAACAGTTTACAGATATTTAAGACTAAAGTACATAATCGCTATCGGTAGGGTATTGGTGACTGGTCGATACGGGGTCTCCATCGACGCTAGCAGGACTGTCGCAACTCATTCATACGGGGTCCCCATCGACACAAGCGGGATATTCGTGACTTGTCCTTACGGGGTGCCAAACGTTGCCATCAGGGTATTGGTGACTTATCGATATGGGGTCCCAACCGACGCTAGCGGAATATTCACGAATAGTCGATATGGGCTCCCAATCGACTCTAATGGAATATTTGCAACTGGTCGATATAGGATCCCCATCGACTCCAGCGGGATATTCGCGACATGTCGGTACTGGGTACCCAGCTATGCATCCACCTCCACCCTTGCATGTCTTCGTATAATGTCCGTGAATAACGCACTTACTACAATATTTTTTGCATTTGGCTGCTGCTTTGACATCCGATTTGTGACATGACATTGTTGGTCTTCCTCTCTTCCTTTCAATTTATGGGGGTAACACTTAGATCCTCTCGACCCTTTTAGGAACGACATGCAGTGACAGTATGGTGGTCGGGTATATCGTATCGCAATATGCATCCACCAAATACTGCCTTGTGAGGTCAGCCGAGACAAGGCTATATATGCTAATCTCGGCTTTATTGGTTGTTGCAAACGCATGTACACATCGCGATTCGTCTATATTAAACTCCATGCAATCGCACAACTTGGTAAAAATGTTCACCATGGCAGACACATTACCATCCGTTGAGACTTGATACTCATGTTCATTAAGCTAATTGACAAACAGTCTGTTGGATTTGGACCAGTAATCCCTGAACTTAGCTTCCCGAAAAGCTGAGAGGGGATTGTTTCCAAACGTAGCTTGCTGACGTCTCTCATTCCACCACTGTGACATTTTGTCTGTTACTGCACTCAGTAGGGCAATAACTGGGTATTATCTCTGGTGGCCTAACACTGAGTTTATTGATTCGACAAGGTTTGTCGTCGTGATGTTATACCTTCACCGTGGGTAGTGGCACCTGACCCATCTCGAATGGTCAACCTTCTATTCGAGGTACGTAACGACCGCAGGATACTTGGATGCGATATCTGCCATACAACTATTGAATTCTTCGACCATGTACGCATTGACAGCCTTCCAGTACGATTCGATGATGCTTCGACACTTGAAATTTAGCTTTTAGTTCTGCCCGAGGTGCCATGCACAAATGCCGTGATGGGAATTCTAGAAAACAGCTCTCATCGCTGCTGCAATGCTAAGTGCCTTGTCCGATATTATCGCCAGGTCATCGATATCCCCAATGATGTCTTTCAATTTTGATAGGAACCACGTCCACAAAGATATATTCTCCGAATCAACAATTCCTTAAGCAAGTGGATAGCACTTACTTTCACTGTCCTGTTCTGTGGCAACTAACATTACTCTCATGTATTTACCTTTCAGAAAGATGGCGTCAATCCCAATCACCTTCCTCATGAAGGTGTAACCCCTTATCAAAGCCCTGAAGGCCAAGAGAAATCAGGAATCTGTCGTTACTGTCGACCTCTATGTGAGTTACAGTCCTTGGATTCGACTGTTTGAGGAGATAAAAGTGGGATGCAAGTTTGCTGTAGTTTTCTTAGGGCTAACCTCGGACGATGTTTTGAGCACGTCTCATCCCCCGCTAAGCTTTGTCATAACTTACTCGTGCTCTCAGGTTCGTGCGAACTAATGACTAGATTGTTTTAGGAGCAAGCCCCTTCCCAACACTGACAAATTGAGGAGCAACAAGTTCCCCTATCACGGCAAACGTCGCCTGTCGATGGCTTGCATGTTTGTGCTCGAGAGAACAATTATGATCTCCATTATTAGTTCGAATTGTAAAATACTCTGATTCATCACTGACTTTCGCCCCTCGGATACTCCATTGGCAGTTTTGACCGTTGCAGCATACGACTAATAAAGACTTGCTGGATTTTCTTGTATGAATTTCAAACTTACCATCAAACGCGGTGCCTATCAGTTTCTTCATCAATTGCTCTGTAGAGTCGTAATATTGACCTATATGGATGTCTGATCCATCCCCAAACGTATCAACGGGTGGCGGTATTAACTCATCA
>JAOYMZ010087388.1:0-11036 GCA_025802335.1 Pinguicula primuliflora
CTGCATCATATATATATATATATATATATATATATATATATATATTTGTTCACATATTATTTATTTTAGCAGTTAGTATGAGTTTATCACAGAGTCACCATCTTGGTCTACATGTACCTGAGTCTTATGATGTTTTAGGTGATTTGAGTGAACACCATAGTAGTAGAATTATTGATTCAAGAGTTGATATTTATACAACACTGGAAACAAATTACCCTAATATATGATTGCGTAGACTAAAGTTGCACCCTGATATAAGGAAAATCATCATTTTGTTACTGCATTGGTTGAGAAGTAGCATCCGGCCACCCACACATTTTGGCTACAATTTGGAGAGAGTACGATCACTCTCCATGATGTTTCGATGATTTGGGATCTCCCTATTGATGATTCATCTGTTGTTTATGAGGACTCGTCTGATTTGGGAAAGTGGATCGCTGTCCTACATGAGGCAGTTCTACCTCATGGAACTCCCTAACAATACATTTAGATACTCGGGGGTGAAGATTAAGCCAATACGGTAGTGGCTTAGGCATAACCCAATCCACGATGCAAGTACTGATGAGGAGGTCGAGGTCTATACCCGTTGTATGATGGCCCTTATTGTCAGCGGAATTTTATTGCTGGATACATCCAGTAATAAAATTTCAATGAGGAACCTACACTTCCTCGAGGATTTAGATCGAGTTCGCACTTACAGCTGGAGGACTGCTGCCTTGTGTTGCCTCCAGCGGTAATGTGTAGGGTGCATACACATGCTGCATCGCAGATGGGGGGTCATCATGTCTTATTCAGATATGGGGTTATTCGAGACTTCCAAATATTACGCCACACGTTCAGACCACTCGTCTACAAAGCCACTATGCCCGAAGGAACTCGGATTTTCATGAGGTATTTGGGAACAAATACCTAAAGAGGACGCTCAGTATTGATACTACATACCATGTCGTCAGGACTATTCGGATACAGCTGGATGAAATTCGAGCTGAGCATGTTAGTATGTATATTTATTTCCTTTTATAGTACTATACATTATATATTTATTATATATATATTTAATGATGGTATCTAATTATAGTTTGAGTTCATCTCTTACACGGAGCTAGAGATGTCTATCGTCGATGCTGCTGATCGACACTTGTGAGATTATGACGGGCCGATGTTTGATTTGACCGAGACGGAGTTCGTTCACGCGAGACGAGTACGACATCAGTTTGGTCATGTTCAATTCATACCGGCTCAGATTGAAAGGATGAGTGAGGATCTCACGCATGCGACGAAAAATGTGCAGAAAGTTAGGAGATGGGCAACTGTTGATGCGCGATTTAGTCAGACGTGGACGGATCACCTTCGTTATGTCAGTGGAGATCCGACATTAACTGATGCGGTTGGCACTTGGAAGCCAGAATACGCTGCATGGTATGCTAGGCATAGACGTTCAATCTACAGTCTCGTGTTTCCCATGCCGCAGACTAGTGTGCTATATGACCAGTTCTCTTTTATTATCGTGATGGTAAATTCATCTAACTTTATTTGTTTACATATGTTTAGGGTTACATTTAATAAATATTATCATATTTACCACAGTTGCAGTGTGCTGAGTCGATGGTGCACACATGTCATACAATCACCTAGTTGTGAGCTCCACTTGATCAAATGGTAGACGATCTACGACGCAGACTGGAAGCTCCGTTAGATCTTGCCTCTCAACTTGACTACGAGTGGATGCAATGGGGCATTCCACCTTACTCTCCTGGCATACGTAGTCCATCCCTGCAGCTCGGTATAGAAGATTTCCATCCTACTCTTGGCGCAAGCACATCTTACGCGACATCCCAAACTACTCAGCTTGGCACACCTATTATTGCACCCTCATTTCATTCGGACTTGAATTCAGATCTCTGCCTTAATTTTTTTAATTGGGGTGATAGTTTATGAAATATTACTATGATAAATATTTTTGATTATTTATTTTATTGAGAAAAGTTATGTATATTTTATAAATAAATCTATACAACAAGAACGTTAAAATAATTTCATATATATTAATTACCAAAAAAAATTTAAGATATATTAGCATATAATATTAATTTGCTATACACCGGTCTACGGTAGACCGGTGTAATATACACTGTTCTTCCGTAGATCGGTGTTCACTAATTACACAGATTAGTTGTGCATAATTACACGAGTATTTCAGAGGGCGGTGCGGATTAATACCGCTTTCTAGAAGGCCGGTGCGTGACACAGGTATTTAGAAGAGAGGTGAGTGCTAAATAATAAAAAGGGAGTAATCAGCGTGGCAGAAAGGCAAATTTATCGACTTTTGGGAGAGTGTTAATAATTTGTACTGGTCTCTGGAAGTGCGGTATCACTTAAGATGATTAATTATCGTCATTAGTATACACTAGCTACGGAAAATCGATATTTATGTCACCAGATTTTGGAACTCGGGTTCCATTTCCGGATCTACCGTGTTTCCATAAAACTTGTAGGGGTAAATCACCATCCTTCTAAACTTACATTCTCAACATACCTAAGATTGTACTAGTTTTGCTTCAAATATGCTCCAAAAAATGCAGATGAGGAAAAAAGGATAGTCGAAGATTGAACAACTTATCTCTATCGAGACACCACCTACCAAATAAAGTATCTATAGAGACACCAGCAGATGTAATGAGTTTTGTGAATATGATTATCCGTGTGATGATTTTCACTTCCCAAGCGCCTGAACTAGGCTATACACATGTTTCAATGAACCAGAAATATTTATTCATTTGATAAGGATGAATTAATCTCAACAGAAGATCTCGAAAATTATGAAAAATTAGTTGTAAAAGATTTTGAAAATAAAGAAAATGAGATGATCAAAGATAATGAGGATGAAGAAAATGAGGTTGCCAAAAAAACCTTATTTCGAGTAATTTAATTGCTCTGGTAGATATTGTGATTAGAGTTATTGTATTTTTTATTTTATATATTATTTATTAAGGATTTCTATCAATGGCATTATTCCACAATAAAAATAATTCATTAAGAAAAAACTAATACAACAAGTGCACTATCAATAGAAATATTTCAAACTAAATGCTCCCATAGAATTTCCCACGAACTAACATCTCAACTTCATAGTTTTTAGATATTTATACTCACCGGTAAACTTCGCTTCGTCATTTACAACAAGTAAATGAGTCGTCGGATCAATAAGCGCATTATTTGTCAACATGAATCTTTTAACACGAAAATAGCATAACTTTCACCGTGCTAACTGATCCTTAACTTGACGATGAGTTAGAGGTCAACGACAAAGGAGTCATAGGCCCTACTCCAACATCGGTACATATTATTACTGCTCTCCCAAATGTTAGTGTACAATATCGGTTTTTGGAAGAACGATGCGCGCTAAATAACAAAAGGATTGGAACCATCGTGACAGAAAAAATGCCTATTATGGAAAATATGATTAGGATCATGTGCACAAGCTTATTGGGCACATCCTGTGTACAACCTATCCATATCACCATTCATTGCCAAATTTGATTACTATATTATAGGATTTTAAAAATTTCCGGCAATAAAAATAGTGGGATCATTTCAGAACATGAGACTTTTAATCTCATACGCATGAAATTTACAATGGTACAATCGATTATAACGACGGAGGTGACAACGTGCGCTGTGCACAATAAAAGTGGTGTATATGGGCCTAGTTCTATGCCATGTCCATGGAGAATATATTATAACACCAAACTTATTATGATAATTTTCCAGGGGACTAATCAGTTTCCGGGTAAGTTCAGACTACATGAAGTTAGATTGATTCGGAAGTATGAAACTTAAAGCTACAAAGCAACTGCAGAAAAACATTACACAAGGTCAAAAATTTGAACCACCACCACTCTAGAAAAAAAGTTCACAATCCAGACTTTCGCAATTCTTCTGCTCCATGAGCAAAATGACACCTCTCCCCAAAAGTGCAGGATCCTTTAGCAAAGTTCTCGCAAAGTTTGGTTTTGAAATTGCTACCAACGCTATGTCCGGACATTACAGGGTTCTTCATGATTGGTGGGCCTGATGAGGAACTGACGCTCACAATAAGCTCGCGGACCATCTGGCTGGCCTGCTTGATCTGATCAATTGAACCCTCGAGCTCAATGTTGCGTAAGTTGGGATCGGATTCATGATCTTTCACAGAGAGTTTCGCTCCTGTCATGCGGCATATCTGCTTGGAGTTGACGCCGCCTTTGCCTATAACGGCTCCAGCCATGGAGGCGTCAATGCTGATCTTCACCGTGCAAGCCGCCCCAAAGCTGGCTGCTGCTCCGAGATATGGTGGAGTCGGGTCCATATAACCGCCACCGTATCTTCCTGGTGGTATTTGACCAAAAGCACGAGGATCATCATGTGGCAGAGATGGTCTGCTAAGCTCACGCTCACCGTGTGCGAAATGGCACTTGTCCCCAAACTTGCAACCTTCGGCCGTACCAAATTTGTTGCACAGGCGAGTTTTCATAACTGGAGGAGAGGATACATCAGGAAAAGATGGTGGACCTGCAGGATTACGAACAGCAGCTGCTGGAAGTGCAGGATTGTTTCCGAGAATTTGGCTGACGGCTTTGATGCCGCCGGGTACATAATGCAAGAAATGGCATCCCTCCCCGAATGGGCACCCAGAAGTACTGCACATAGTTAAAATACTTTAGCAAGTGAAAATGAAAGGTTAGGTAAATAAAAGTTCCGCTCTGAATCTGACAACAATTTGACTCCTTTGATCAATCACATAGTTAAAAATTAAAATACTTTAGAAAGTGAAAATGAAAGGTTAGGTAAATAAAAATGTTATGAAGAGCAGAGTCGGTCACATAAAAAGAAGATGACATTACGAAAATACAGCTAAACGGCATTAAAGGATATTAAAGAGTAGGTGATTAAAGGGGAGTTTCTGGTTTAAAGGTACCTCACGCAAACCTATAAGACTAGTCTTCTGTTAAGTATAGATAATGAAAGCTTTCTCATACATACATCATTGGGAGAACATTTGGAGAACTTTGAATCTTAACTACATTTTTATCAAAATGGTCTCTATATATATCCTGTGACTTGAAAACACAATAACTCGCGGTCAACACACAATCGCGCTTGCTGGGAGCTTTTTCTTCTTTATTTACATGTATATATTTACTTCGGTGTGCTTTTAATTTTTTTTCAGAGTGACACCACAAATATATTCAGCAAATTTTCACAAACGAACTATTAAGATACCATGCATGACGTGTTGGTTGATGTAGCTAATAATATCTTTGGTTGCCAAGCCATCTTAATGATGATAAAATCCGAATAAAAAAGAGATGATAACAAAGGCATTTGGGGGGGCAAAACGAATATAAGATTAAGCAATAAAGAATTGCAACAAATATACAGGTTTTGAGCAAGACTCGATTGTTCTTTTAATAAACAGAATAAAGAACTCTCTCACCAATCTAACCACTTCCAACTTCCAAGATTGAAAAAACGACAAATGAACGTAACAATTGCTATATTACTTTAAATGCAACCCATTACTCTGGATAAGAAACCATAATCATGAATTCAGGAGAAGTATCAATCGCTTATCAACAATTCTAATCCATATCCATTTAGAGACCCCAAAAAGTCGAGTACAATTACAAAATAGAAAAACATGAAGACTGTAATGTTTACTGATATGAGGTATAAGCATTAGCATCTTTTCTTTAATATAACATAAATTCCACATTCATTGGCATTGGCAGCTAACATTCCATATGAAAACTAGGAGAAGATATCATGAAATGTACCAGAAACAAAGACCTCAACAAAGGAGATAACAAGACATGATTTTTCCACCAAGTGCGCAGGCACACTAACACATTTCAAGCAAATACTACTGACATTCAACAGTAAAAAGAAATGACGAACCAGAATGTATTACAGTATTCATGTGAACACAAAACAGGAGTAGCACATTAATCTATTGAATCAGCGTTACCAAAAGCAGCAAAACCATTCAGGAGTAATTTCCAATGAGCTGAATTCTTATTCACCAGATGTTAGTTTCGCCAGAACGGTTTAATTTTATAATTTCATACATCCAATCCAATTACAAGGGGTATAACCTGTGCAACAAACTTTACATTCCAATTCATTAGTTCATAAATTGCAAATCCACTGCAACGAAGGGAAATCTTGACGCCTCCTCTTACAAATGTAAAAAATTACACTTACTATTAATTTCTAGATAAGTTCAGATTATAACCTGAAAAACTTGGTGCATGGCTTCGATTTGCTTCCTATACCAGTTGTAAAGGACTCCATTTCTGTGCACATAATTAATAGTATTCCTCAGTTACAATTCTCTGATTTGTTAACCTCCAGAATCTTAACCATATATTCATCACCATTAAAAAAAGAATTACAATGATCAACAGGAAATATAGATCATTGTAATTATTGAGTATTTTTTAGTACATTCAAGCTTTATCAACACAATCTGTAGAACCATGGTAGTCTAGGAAACAAAGAGATTAATTGTTTTCTTAAATGTACATGACAAGGGACACAGGGGTTAATAGACATCAAAGTTCTTAACAAAAGCACACCAAGCATTATTTGTCTAGAGCGAGGACCCTTTGAAAAGGTTCCCATTGATAGCTAAGCCGACAGACAATACATTCATTGTTAGCGCTTAGCCCTACAGCAGACGTCTAATCACAACATAACCCACTACGGACAGCAACTGAACATAAATTCCAACACGAGAAAACACTCTAAGCAAATAACTCAAGAAGGCAGGATTTCAGAATGCCGCAGAAAACGGATGACAAGGATCCCAAATAAGCCAGCAATAGCTTTTAGAGAAAAGAAATGAACTACTTCAAGTTCAAACATACCAGCTTTGTATCGTTGCGCACGAAATAAAAAAAAGAAAAGAAAAGCAATGTAAAGGACCTTGTTTCGATCTCTTGAAACCATTGCCATTGACTCCAGCATCGGCCCTGGCTCTCTTCTTCTCCCCGCCAAACTCCATTAAATATAAATTTCTTCGTTAATTAAAATAAAAAAACATACAAAAAGTAACTGGAATTGAAAATTTGAGAAGTTATAATCACTCAAGAACAATGGGGATCAAGAAAATAAATAAATAGGGAATCTAAATCTCCAAAATAGTAGAAATACGATAGGAAGGATAAAACCCTAGAGAGAGCGCTCGTAGACTCCCAGTCCCAACTCCAGATAAGTATTTATTTAGGTACGATACTGAAATTTTCAGCAATAATAGCCGCACGATTGTGTGGCATCTCGCTGTGGATTGGGCTGGGCCCATTGGCGAATCTAGAACAACTGTGGTGTTCTTTTTTGTTTGGTAGGTAATAAAATTGTATTAATGTATAGTATGTACATATTTACATACGAGTAATGCTACATGTACCCTCAACTTTGAGACACTTCATAAATCCCTTTATGTGGCACCCATCACAACTACATACACAAACATACTCATTTTTTAATGTGTGGTTGTGATAATTGTCACATAAGGGGTCTATGAAAGTGTGTCAGAGTTGAGGGTACAAGTAACATTATTCTTTACATACATATATTTGGGGCTAGTTCATCTAGTTGTATTACATACAGCACATGGGCGCACGACACCACTCATCAAACCTATAACTCAACCCAATTTTTTGATGGGCTCTAAGAATTAACCAAACCCTCATTTGAATTTGCTCAACTGTCTGAACTGGGTTTGATATTTCTTGAGAGAAGATGACTTCATTTCTCGACTTCCATACAGCCCAGAATAACAATTCTCAGATCATCTTCCACATTGCACAGATTTTTGGTGTTCTAACAGAAATCTACCTATTAATATAGTTTTTTTGAGTGAGTGGGTGGGGGGAGGGGTGTAAGTTAGATATTTTATTTATTGCAAAATATGTATGTACATGTCCCCAAATTTGGGTATTACAATGCCCTAATTTTCATCGTTTTACTCTAATGAAGATCGATTTTAAATCTTCATCCACATCCTGTAAGCAATTGAATCTTGCATTTTGCCCAATTCTTCATGCGTTTTGAAATCTCCGTCTTGACTTATCATTGTGCACATAGCCTCGGGTATCTCTCCCATTCTCCAAAACTGGTACCTTGTAGAATTCGGTTGTAGGTTTTGAATGCCCACCATGCATTGATCTGAATTTTTTCAAAAGTCCCTCTCCAATTTCGTTGGGCATTGCAGAAAATCCTGGTGTTTCTGTATTTTCATATCTCCTAAGTCGTGAATTGCCAGATTGCGTTGCGGAGATCCTTCTTCCACGGCGAATATTGCATCTATGTGAATTGCTGTAAGTTTAGCTCAATTGACGCCGCATTTGGTTTCGTAATTTCCATCCAATTGCATACTGCCTTCTAGATTTTAGCCGTTTCCACGCAATGCAGGATTAGATGAGCAGCAGTTTCAGGTGCCTCGTTGCACATTGGGCAGATGATCGTGTTCTGGCTAACTCCCCTATTGTCGAGGTTGATTCTGGTTGGGATTTTGTCGTATAAGAGCCTCCAATTGAAGCATTGGATCTTGTAGGGTATATTTTTGTTCCATGCCTTTGTTGTGATTGAATTTGCATCCTGGTCAGCCCAAAATTCCTACATCAAAACAGAGTAGTTTTGGTTAGTGTTATATACCTTACCTGTGTCTTCTGCCATTGCCAGGTATCTACCGTGTTCGTAGGGGTGTCTTGCTGCTTCAAGCTGGATGATCAAGTGAATTAGCTTGATATCCTCCTCATGCGTGCACGATCGTTGCCAAGCCCACCACCAGTGCCAAGCTTTGCCATTGTGGTAACCTTTCTGTGCAATTGTAATATCTTTATCTCTAGCTTTACTGAACAGTTCTTTGTACTTTTGTGCAAAACATTCATCTCCTAGTCATGTCTCTGTCTAGAATTGAGTCTGCTTCCCATTTCCTATCTGCCTCCTTACTTGTTGAGTAAACCATGGATCTTTGAATACGTGTGGTGTTATATTTTGCCACTATGTCGATGCTTTTGTATGCTTGTTTCTTGCCACATTTTGTTCTGGATTCATTGTTACATTGCCATATCGTGATGCTAGTATTCTTTTCCATGGGGTATCTTCTCCCATAGCTGTCTTGATTCCCCATTTTCTCAGTAAAGCCAGATTAAATTTCTCCATGTTTTTTAATTCCTAATCCACCTCCTTGTTTTGGATAACATATAGTGTTCTATTTTATCCATGCAATTTTCTTTCCTCCTCCTCGCTTGTTTCTCCCCATAAAAATCTCCTTTGCAGGCTGGTCATTTTCTTGAGGATTTCCTTAGGCGCTCTGAATAACGATAGGTAGTACAGTGGTATGGAGGTTAGCACTGATTTACTCAATGTTACTCTTCCTCCATATGAGAGAAATCTCTTGTCCCAACCCTTTAATTTTTTTTTCATTACTTCCAGAGCAGTTTGCCAGGCTTTGCACCTCCTCGTATTTGCACCTAATTCGATTCCTAAATACCTGAATGAAATTTTCCCAACTTCACATTGTAGTATGCTTGCCTGCCCTTCTGCCTCTTGCTCTGAGGGGCCTAAAGTGTATAAACAACATTTTTTAAAGTTAATCCGTAGACCACTTAGTAATCCAAATTTTAAAATTTTTTTAGTATTCTCTTATAAGTCCTTATGTCCTGTCTTGATCCATTCCCAAAAAGCAGAGTATCATTAGCAAATTGCTGATGCATTACTAATACTTCGTCTGCCCCTATCTTGTATCCCCCTAGTTCTCCTCTTTCTGCAACTAATTCAATTAATCTGTTGAGTCCTTCAGAAACTATTGCAAATAGCATGGAGGATAACGGGTCTCCCTGTCTTATACCTATTTCCATTTTGAACTCTCCTGCCAGGCTGCCATTTACCGTAATTACCAGATGTGAAGTTTCAACACATGCCTTTATCCAACCTATCCACTTCTCTTGGAATCTCATACTCTCCATCATCTTCCAAAGATACTCCAGTTTATAGTGTCAAAAGCACGTTCGAAATCAACTTTTACCAGTGTACATGGCTTCTTCTTTGACCTCGTTTGCTACTATCACACTGTCCAGAATGCTCCTCCCTTTAACAAACCCCATTTGCATATCAGAGATTAGTTTTGGTAGAATTGGACTCAATCGTCTAGCTAATAGCTTTCATAGCATTTTGTAGATGCTTGATACCATAGAAATAGGTCGAAAATCAGCTATTCCTTGCGGATTTGTAGTTTTTGGAGCAAGAGCTACCAGTGTAGGATTCAATCCTTTTAGGATTTTTGCTTCCTGCCAAAAGTTCTCGAAAAACCTCATAATATCACCTTTCATCATCTGTCAGAATTTATTAATGAATTTATAGTTAAAGCCGTCTGGTCCAGGGGATTTATCACTGCCACAACTCTCTATTGCTTCATACACTTCAGCCTCGGCAAATAGAGCAGTCAGCTTCTCGTTATCTTGTATATTCAACCTCCTAGCAGAGTTCTAGCTAATATGTCGTCTTGTATGTTGTGTTTCCTCAAAATGCCTTTTGTATTTTTCATGAAGATGCTACTTCACTGTTTGTGGCTCTGTTATCCACTGTTCATTCAACATAAGTCCTTTAATTGCATTCCTTGTCCTGTTGTTTTTTAGTGTAGCATGAAAATATCTCGAGTTCGAGTCTCCCTATTTGATCCATTTGCTTCTAGACTTCTGATAAATAATGCTATCTTCCATTTTACTTCTCCTAATTAATTCCTCTTTTGCCAAATGATGTTCCTGTCTTTGGTCCTGTGTTAAGGAACCATGCTGCATTTTGAGATCTAATATCTTCATTTTTTTTTCTTCCGCTTCCTTCTTCTTTAGTGCAGCTTCTCCAAAAACATTCTTGTTCCACTCTTTCATCTTATTCCTCAGTTCTCGCATTTTTTGAAAAATCACATAACCTGGTGTTCCATCTACCTAAAGTTTGTCCCATATTTTCCTTATGAAGTCCTCAAATTCGAA
>JAOYMZ010087399.1:0-11035 GCA_025802335.1 Pinguicula primuliflora
CCATCCATCTCGGTCCATTTGTCATCTTTGACATCCGCCGGTCGGTCACCAATAGCCGCCAGACAATTATCCTTTCGTAGGATAGCCTTTATCTTCAATTTCCACAGCGAGAAATTACTCCAGTTGAATTTTTTCAACTCAAACTTTGCTGTTATAGCTTCTATCCTGAAACGCAGCTCCGATACCAATTATTGTGAAAATAGGACGGATAGAGCCAAACCGCAATTAATAATTTGCTGGAAAGAATATTGAAGATAAATAGGACACACAGATTTACGTGGAAACCCCTAAACAAATCAGGGAAAAAACCACGAACAAGGATAGAAGAATTCCACTATGAAAGAATATAGGAGTTACAATCTCTTTAGACCACTAGGAGATACCACTTGTGATCTCTCTAGAGAATAAAGGATAAACACTCAAACTCTCTAGTATTTCTCTCTGTAATGAGACTCCAAGATTTCGGGATGATGTAACAAATGAAGGAGGATATCCTTTTATAGGGGAGAAAATGCGTGAAAACAGTAGTATAAACTACTATACATTTTTCGGCCCACGCGTGCTCACCGTCCAACTTTTTCCTCCTTTCACATTTATCAATGTGCATGATTCAATGTACTACTTGACTTTCTTGCCAACAGCATCCGCATCTCCACCACTTCAAATTTCTGCTCATGCGACAGTCTCATAGCTCAACACTCTGACCCCTAGAGCATCGCCGGTTCTATAACCGGTCTATTAAATTTTTTCTTTAACATGAGTGAGACATTTTATCGCACAATACTTCAGTAGCCGACCACCATTTCATCCATCCGACCTTGAGGCGATGGATAACATCACCTTCCACACATCCATCCTTTTGTATGATTGATCCTAGATATTTGAAACTACCTTTCTGTTAGAGAGTCTAGTTCGCATTCATAAGTTCCATTAAACTTTCCTCCATTTTATTGGCAAAATTGCATGTCATATACTCCATTTTCGAGCGACTCAATCAGAGATCCTTAGCTTCCAATGTCACTCTCCAACGCTCCAACTTAGCATTGACCTCCTCCTTCGTCTCGGCCACTAAGACAATATCGTCCTCAAACAACATACGCCATTGTACTTCATCCTGTAGATCCTGAGAGAGTACATCCATAATCACAGCAATAAGAAACGGACTCAGTGCTGATCCTTGATTCAATCTTATATCCACTGAATATCGTGCTAATATATGAATTTACTTAATGAAGTGATGAAGCAATATAATTACAAAAGGATCAGCAATAAAAAAAATTAATCCTACTTAAATTATAATTCCAATTCCATAATAAGTTGGGTGGGTGTAATGGAAGTTTTGAATGTTTAATTTCTAATCACATACATGTTAAAATATACTTCTGAAAATAAAGCACAACATTGAAGCAACAAAGCAGTAGCTGTGCATAAATGAACGAATGAGTTAATACAATAATATTCACAAAACTACCCTAATTTAATTTGGTAAGTACAAAACTACCCTAATTTATTTTGGTAAGTACAAAACTACCCTAATTTATTTTCTCCAGCTATTTGTGCACCAGATTTATCGTATAAGAATCCCCAAAATAGCCGATTGAAATCTTGTGCTGAGTGTTCTGACTTTTATTCGGCCACCACATCCGAATCCAGTCCGGGAATGCAAATATTGAGAAAACAGAAAGATTCCTACAAAAACTGCCCAAAACAGTTTTCCATTCACAGACCCCCACAATCTAAACACTACTAGATTCTTGGCGTCATCACAAAATCTATGTAACAAAAAATTCGCCAGAAGCTTTAATTATATGACCAAATCTAAAGGGCCAGATTTCATTTGACTTTAAAGAAAGGCAGGAGAGATAAGGCATATAAAATTCTGTCCCGCAAATAGTTGGTGGGCAGGAGAAAATTTCTCTATATAACAAACTCATAGAATTTTGAACACAAAATTTTTGAGTACGGTAACTTCAACACCTTTTGCTTTTGAAAAGATCTTTTAATAAAAGTACATCTAGACTATAAATGAGTTATATGATTTTTACAGAGCTTCTTTACTCACACAAATTTTAAAAAAAATAGAATCCCACACTAGATATAATACCATAAAATTTTTGAATATTTTTATATTATTAATTTATATATAAATAAAATTATCTTAACATTTAACTTTTAAATACTGCCTTAAACCTTTAAAAAACTACTTAAGAAAACTTGACTTTTAAGTTTTGAAAACTTTTCCATAAACAGTCCCAAACGCCAGAAAGGACTTGAAAAATTAAAAGCTATTTTCAATATATTTCTAAATTTAAAAAATAAGCTAAAAATTTATCTACAATTGGCTATCATTTTCAATTTTAACACACTTCTCCAAACTACTTGGTGGCCCCCATCACAGCCATATTTAAAATGATCATCTGTGTAAATTTTCTCTTTGATACTCGTTCGTTCGGATCAATTCCTATATATTTCTAAATTAAAAAATTAAATTTTATCTAAAATTGTATATAAATAGATACAAAAATTACAATTATCATTTCCCTATTTCTTATCGTAACACACACTTTGATCACTATAAATTTGACTTCCACACATGAATAATTACATTTACACCAACGGGGTCAATCCAGAATCATTCCTTTTTCTAGCAAATCCTCAAAAATATCCAATTAAAAAGTCTTCACCTAATCTTTTTTCCCTGCAAAACCTGCAGCAACAGTTTTCCATTAACAGAACAGATCGAAAACGTAGATAACAACATATGAAATGAGAGATACAATAATATAATAATTTATTAATACAAACAAATATATGGTATTTTCTTTATTTAAAAGAATTCTTCTACGGTAAAATTCAGGAAAAGCATTGAGAATTTTTCCTACAAACCCTGCTCTTAACAGTTACCATTCACAGAGTAAATCTAAATGGCAACATTATTGACCAAATTAACATATAAAATTAACCCAATAAAAATATTGTGGAATGAACCGAAAGCCCTATTAGTACTTAATTCTGGGTTTCAAACAAGGGGAAAAACGCTGAAAGAATAGGAATCTAAAGTAGAGCTCCCTTCAATCCAAATAAGGTTCAAGCTCAAGGGGAAAATGAAGCTCCTTCTCTATGCAACCCACAAACCAACCCACTTTTCCCTTTTGAAATCAGTGGATAAGGGTCTGAGGGATCCATAGATGAGCAGCTTACTTTTCCCAGCAAGATCCTCGTTTGGACTACAAGGAGCTCCACTATTGCATCCAAAACTATCAGAAAACCTAAAACAACAAAAGAGAAAAGAATGTAAACTGATATGGAGATATGGAAACAAGAAGATCAGCGGAAGCCAATTAATAATACTACTGATACCCACAAGGAAGAAAAATAACTATCTTCCTCCCAACTACATCAAGCAAGGAAGCTGCTGTATGAAACCCTAATTTGTAAGAAAGGAAGGAAGGTCGCGGGATTGTATAAATAGAGAGAGGATGTGCTGATAAGAAATGGTAGGTTGCCAGAAGAAAAAGGAAATTAAAGAAAAGCAGCAGCAAATGGTAGGTGGGGTCTGGATTCCTATTCTCTGCCCTCCATTACTGCACTTGAATACCTTTTGGGAAACGTCTCTGTAGTTAATTGATGAGATTCCCCTCACACTTGCCTTACCCTACACCCTATACCCTACCCTCATCACATGCCTGGTTTCGAAAAAATCATCAAAAATAAAAAGACATAAGTAAATACATAAATGAATACATTTTTTTTGGTAAGGGAATGAATACATTTTTTTTTGGTAAGGGAATGAATACATTTTTTTTTATAAAATGTCAATACTAACTAATTATTTAAACCCAACATAGTCACAAGTTAGACCTAATAGTATAAAAGTGATAATTGTACTCATAGATTACGAGTTCAAATTTCCTCAACAACATTATCTATCAAAAAAAAGAATTTAAACCCAACACCATATATATTAAGACTTCAAATCCACGAAAATTTGTAAATCATATTTGACAAACCATACTTAACAATCATGTATGATAGATTCATGTTGAGAAGGGGTTTAAACCCATAACTTTTGAGTGTAATTGTTATTCTCATAATCAATAGGTTAATCTCTTTTTAACACAATAGAATTGCACATAAAATAAAAGGTTTTTTCTCTCTAAACTTTTTTTTGTAGGTATTTTTTATTAGACTAATATTCTCGCTCCTTCTCAATATTCATAGCAACCTCTCTTTGCTATCATGGATGAACTCGAGAACTATTAATTAGTAGTTCCCATAATTGACACTAGACGAAACTGTATTAGATTTTTTCTCTCCTAACTAAACCCTCTCCCTTATCTCTATCTCTCTCGTGTTTGCTACAGAGAACGACAAAATCAATGTGATCGATCCGGCCACATTTAAAGTAACGAACAAGAAGGTGCAATCCCCCGAGGCTATGGACTTCTGTTCAAGTAAAGAGACGGCACCAATCATGGGTGAACATGACGACTATCGCTAAGAATTCATGGAAAGCCCGGTTATGTCCTTCCAAGATATCCTTTCCCCAAAGCGTCCTATAGAGAATGGGGGAAAGAGTCCTTTCACCTGTCTCCTGATTCAGGTGGAGGATGGTGATGCGTAACACTTGTGTTAGGTGTGAAACACTGTCTAAACTTCACAGAGAAAATCCTTGATGGCATTAATTAGAACATGGCTTTCACTATTTTAATCAAGCTGCTCAAGCAAGTCACAAGTTATAAATCTCTATATTCCATGCTAATAGCATTGCGGAAACCGAATGGAAATATTCACCTCCTTGATATGGAACGTGGATATTACTTAGTCAAACTCGATTATGAAGAGCATTATAACAGTGCTCTTCTTGGAGGTCCATACTCCATTGTTAGACATAGCTTGAGTGATCATCTGTGTCATTTTCTCTTTGATACTCGTTCCGATCATTTAGAATCAGTGGCCCCTTGACACAGGCCTTGCCGGTGGCAATTCCTCTGGTGGATTTTACACCATTATTGGAGGTACCCTCCTCTTCCAACGGTCATAATCTCTAAATTTAAAATAGAGGCGACAATTACAATAGTCAGTGTCACGATATATATAATATAATTCATCACCCGTATGTTCATTCTGAAGGGTATAACGCCAGACTAAACTTTGGGATACACTAGTTATATTTCATTCATCATCAAGTCCATTCAAAATATTTTAGTTAACCAAACAAATCAATTAGATTATTTTGATATATATTTTTTCCTTTTCACATACCTGGATAGCTGGGTCGGGTTTACTGCGACGATTGATACAACCGCGAACATACTAGGTCACCCCATAACTTCATTCATGAGCGCGGATCACGTCCTACAAAATGGTTGGTGACATTGTTTTTCTTGAAGTACTTTAGGTCATAATCTTAAAGTAATTTTAGAATTATTTTGTATTGTGACTTGGTTAAACCTGTGAGATTACCAGTAGCATGTGCTTCTGCTATTTGCCAATATCACCTATATTGAATGATGATGTTGTTTTATGGTCATGAAGATGGTAATATTATGATTTTGATTATGGTGCTATTATGTGTGTATTGAACAAAAAATCATGGTCTTGACAAATCTGCCTCTTATTATCAAAATTTATTGAGTTTTACAATGAAACATGAATATATATATTTTGAACAGATTATGCCTAATGTGATTTGCATAGATTTCGCACAAGTACTAAACATTGCTTCAGATGTTGGTACAGATTCTACTTCGAGTTCTTTGTTTTGCTTCAGATGTTGGCATCAAGCTCCTTGTCTTCAGATTCCGTTGAAGAAATTGTTTTGGTGTTCGGTTCCTTGTTCAGAATCTTGTACTTGGGGCATGAGAGTGAATGAACAGCAACAGGGCAACAGCCTATGGGATAAATACATAGCTGTATCAAAACCAGTAAACAGAAAAAACCAGTAAGCAAAAAAAAATGTATCAGTAACCCATAAGAACCCAATTCTCCTTTTGCCGATTCTCTTGCAACAATGATTCACAAAAGTAACCAGTAAGGATCTTGCAATTCTCTTGCAGTAATATCAGTAACCAGTAATATCTTGCAATTCACAAAAAAATGTATCAGTAATATCTCTTGCAATTCTCTTGCAGTAATATCTTGCAATTCACAAAACAAGCATCAGAACCAAAGGCATTCTCTTGCAACAATGGTATCACAAACTTGTAAGGATCTTGCACTTGCAGTAATATCATAATACTCTTGCAGCAATGATTTGCCGCAAGATCGATTAACAAAAAAATGAGTCAAAAAAATGTACGAGTAACTGGTTGGTTGCTCCTATTTTCGAAAGGGGAACTGCCGCAGTGGCGGATCTTGAGGGTATTATTAGGAGGTGCGTTTCATATATGGTGCAGATCCTGAAGATATTTGGAATTCTAATTAGGTGGTGTGGAGGGGTGCATGTCCAAGGAAAAATAAATTTAAGTGGTGCGGGAAGGGTGGACCCGCACCCCGACGGTCCGTCATTAGGAACTGGTTGCTGGATATTTTGTCTGGAAAGGGGTGTCTGCCAGACAAAGGGGAGTGGGTAGCTGGATATGTGTGCTTAATATTTTTATTAATTATTGTTGTTTTACTATTAGATTACCTAGTAGTAAAGCTTTGCTATAAAAAAAAAAATTACTACTACGTTCCAATATGGAAAGAGATTATCACCCCATTTGTCAAAAAGTAGATAGAGACTAGAGACACTGCATATTAAAATATTTTGCTGCATAAATGTCGAGTAGTGATCTTCCTTTCTCTTCTTTTGATGCTCGCTTTGACTGGTAGAAGTGGGAGGTGGTGTGGGAAAACCAAGAATAAAATGGCATTAAAAATGTATCCGAGCCCGACATTAGGAAATGGGCAATGCAGTCAATGCAGAGACAGTGTACCTTTACACCTGGAAGAAGTTGTCTCCTTTCGTCGGTAATTCAATTTTACACACCGACACCTACCTCGCGGAACGAAGAGAAAAAACAAAATTTTTAGGTGTAGAAATGTTTTTTTATAGATAAATTTTTTATTCATATATAATATTTACAATATTTACACCATTGCTGATCTCACATCTAAGGGATGTTTGTAAGTTCTTGTGTTTATTTAGAAGTTGCTTTTCAGAAGGTATTCTAGAAAAGAAAACTTTCATTAAAAAATTGAAAAGTGTTTGCAAAATGTCTTAAATTTAATATTTTAAATATTTATAAAAATGTCACCGCATAAAGTACTCCAAAAGCATCCCTAGAGATGCTTCTGACTTTTAGGTTTTTTTGACTTCTCCACCGCAACAGCCAAAAGTCAAACAGCAAACGCTTAATTCGCAAACACTGTAAACTGACTTTTCAACTGTTAAAAGCCAAAAGCTACTTTTTAGAAGAGATTTCAAACACGTACTAACTCTTTTCTCCTTAATTTCAGGCGTCGGAAGACAACACCATTCTCCGAAGCCCATCGCCGGGAGTAGCGCACTGTGGGTATGCAAGTTTTGCCACAATAGCAATTGTATTGTTTCAATTGTTCTTGCTTCAGAAATTTGCATGCCTTGAAGCAATCGCTCATTTCTTGATTTCAAGATCATCCAAGTATGTTAGCTAGATAGCGTTCCAAATCTGCTTCTTCCATGGGTAGACCATTAAATTCTTGTTTGATTGTAGTGTTCAAGGATGCATGTTGCTAATTTCCTTGTACTTGAAGCTATTGATATACTTGCTCCCATATTGCTTTCGTTTGCATGCATTCTATGAATAGATGATTCACGGTTTCCATACTGCTATCACACATGGGGCATAATGTAGTGGGCAGCTGCATCCCCCGAGAGTGCAAGTTCATTTTTGTAGGAATGCTTGACTGTAGGATCTTCCAATTGAAAGCGCAAATCTTACACGGTATTAGTTTGTTCCAAGCTGTTCCTGCAATTTCATCTGCTTCATTCTCTGCCCAGCTCTGTTGCATCAGATTTTTATATATAAGGGAGGTAGTATAGCTCCTTATGTCCTTTCTATTCCATTTCCAGGAATCTTCCATGTGTAACTGGTGCCCTATCAAGGTGGTGTTGTAGCTCAAAGTATTGTATGAGCTCAGTGGCAGCGAAACTTCTAATCTAGGACCAAGACTATGTCCAGGTATTGGCATTAAATACTCCTTTGCTCTCCATCGTTATGTTTTTATCTGCAGGTATTGGATAATCTGTTTCAGTACACCTTTAGGTGCTTTGTATAAGGCTAGATAGTAGGAAGGTATTGTTGACAACACAACTTTGATTAAAACTATCTTCCCCCCAAATGAGATATGTTTTGAATCCCAACTTCCGAGCCTCTTCTCCAGTAGGTCTAGCACTGGTGTCCAGGATGCAAGTCTCCTAGGATTAACACTAACTTGAATCCCTAGATACTTAAATGGCAGTGCATCAATTTTGCAATTGAGCATTCGAGCTTGTTCTTCCACCTCATTCACAGCAACATTAATTGCATACAGCTTGCATTTCGCATAGTTTATTTTCAGTCCAGAGCATGATTCAAACAACCTGAGAATTCTTTTGTATGATATCATGTCATCCAGAGATCTATCCCCAAACAACAGAGTGTCGTCTGCAAATTGTGGTAGGGTCACCCTGATTGGGTTCTGTCCAATGCTATAGCCACATAGATATCCAATGTTCATTGCTCTGTTGACGAGAGCAAATAACCCTTTTGCTGCTATCGCAAAGAGTAAAGGGGACAAGGGATCCCCTTGCCTCAGTCCCTGCCCCATTTGAAATTCACAAGTTTTGAGCCATGTGACAGATATATAAGCTGTCTGAACACAAGTTTTGAGCCATGTTATCCATTGATGGTGACAGATATATAAGCTGTCTGAACACAAGTTTTGAGCCATGTTATCCATTTTGGATCGAATCTCATAGCTTTCATTATTCTCCATAAGTACTCCCAGTTTATGCTATCAAAAGCCTTAGCAAAATCTACTTTAAATAGAGTACACCTCTTCTGAAAAGCTTTAGCATCATGCACAATATCGACCAGGACACTGTCTAAGATAAAACGACCAGGAACAAATCCTGTTTGTGTCGGAGAGATCAGCTTACGCAATATCCTGGCTAACCTGCTTGCAAGCACTTTAGAAAGCATTTTATATAGACAACCAATCATAGAAATGGGCGAAAATCTGAGACATCTTGATCGTTAGTTAGGGTATCAAACAGATCGAATTGGATCGGATGAGATTCATATTTTTTTTTGGTTTTTTTCGGATTCAAATTTTGAAAAACAATAATCATATTCAAACCATTTAAAATTAGATTATTTTAATCGGATTTCGAATTTCGGATCAGATCGGATCAAATTTTGTATACAATAATATTAAAAAAAATAAGCACTAAACTAAACATGGCTTATTTTGTGCCGTTCCCATCTTAATTCACGTCAATGTGATTGTAAAATGTTAAAAAATAAGCACTAAACTAAACAAGACTTCTCGGAACAAATCTAGTAGTAAGTCTATTGTCATTGTTGAAAGAGAGATAGAAGTTGGAGAATGGAAAGTTTTGAAACAGACAACTCAATTTAAGCATACAGGTTATTGTCCATCTTAAGAAAATTGTAAAAACCACAGTTCAACTTTAGTAACCCGAACAACACAACCCTGGCATTACCTCATCAACTCACAACACAAAATTCATATTCCGAAAGATTCATTCAAGAGTCCATTTACAATAATTGACAATTACTTTTACAGGATGCAAAAAAATAAGCATGGGAGAAAGCTAACTCCAACCATCAGAACTAACTAAATAAATTGCTTACTCGGTATTGTAGAATAGTTGTACATCTAAAGAAAATAGCTAAATAAATTATTTTTTTAAGAAAATAAGCAGTGTAGACGATGTCATCAGAATTGAGCATATTACAACCCGACTGCATAAACTGACTGGATCAACTTGAGGCCCAAGTAAATTTAAAAGTGTTCGGATGTGAATTTACCGAAATACCCTTCTCATTTAAGTCCCACAAAATTCTTTCCTGTGTTTTGGTAATTTTGATGATTTGCATGAATTTTGGCTAATTTTGAAAGATAGTGCAACTTTTGGGCCACAAAATGATCACATAATGCATGCTCCTCATCAGTTACCGCATAAACCTCACTCTCCTCTTCACCAACCGCCAGATTTGCATGGGAACCTCCTCGACCACGATGGCGACCTCCTCGACCACCACAACCTCAACCTCCAGATTGACCCCCATCCCCAAGTCGAATACATTTTTGGCATCATAGTAGACCTGAAAGATCTGCACAGATATTTTGATGCATTTTCAGTCCACCACAAGAGGCATGCAACCATCCGTAACCTTCAACAGCCCTCCACTAATTGTCTCATCTCTAAAAAGAACTTTCAAAGCGTCACTATACTTTGATGCACATAAGAATGTTATAGGTGGAATTCCACCTTGTAGGAACATCCAACTTCACATTACTTCTTAGTGTCTAGAAATATGTTTTGAATGCACGTTTGAAGGCAGCCTTTCATGAAGGTGAGGAATTCACAAGCTTACATATCAGTCTCACCTTCATTACAGAGTCATCCAATTCTTCTTAACCATCCTTAATGATAAGGTTCAAAATGTATGAACAACAACGCATATGCAATTGATCGTGATTAAGGATTATTCCTCCAGGCTGGTTTCCCATTGTCACATGCTACCTCTGCTATAGATAATTCAAGTGAACATAATTTGCTGATGCATTGTTCACAGTAATAGTCAATAACTTTCTCAGTCCCCAATCAATAAACACACGATCCAAATCTTGAGTCCACGCATCACCTGAATAATGGCAAGTAAGAATAATTACTGCATCACCAAATAAGAATGATTACTACAACATTTATCCATAACATAAACTAAAGAAAAACCAACGTAAACTAACATACCATAACATACACATACAATAGCCAAATTATAAAGAGAAGCTAACTTAAACTAGCATAACATAGGGCAACATAGGCTAACATCTAACT
>JAOYMZ010087410.1:0-11035 GCA_025802335.1 Pinguicula primuliflora
TTGGTTCAGAAAGCATCCCTGTGCTCCAGAGGATTTGTGATGCTCTTTTATGTGACAAGCTTTCATATTTTTCTTGGTTCTGTAACTCTTTGTTCCGAAAATACTCATTCTTAGAATCCAAGGATATAGATTCGAGTTTTTCAGCAACATTTGATGACAACCATGCAGAACTAGGAAATCTCGGCACTGAAGGTCCTTCATCATCTCGAGTATCATCCATTCTAAGTAAATACCAACTAATCTAACACTTATTCCACGTAGAAGCAACTATTAGAAGCATGATTGGATAGAAACAAAGGCTCATTGATGTGTCCTCCTTTTCAACTCCTTGATGGTCATATGACCTGAAATACAAATAGAAAAGAAAAGGAAAATATCAGGTTGCCAAACAGACCAAAGTCCTTTCCAACTTCAAAATTCCAAATAATCCTACACGGGAAATGAGCATATGAATTAATCATGTGAAGTGAACGAATAAGAACTCCAGCCCACGCGCCAACCTCCTAATAAGGTACAATGTCAAACACATTACTCCAATTTTTGTAGCCTTCGGAGGATGTTGCATCATCAAACACTGGCACTCATTCACTTAGACCATATAATTGATTAAGCAGGGAGACACAGTCACATTTCAAACATGAATGGTACCGCAAAGGATAGCAGACAGGCAAATACATTTGAATTGCTAAGTTGAGAATTTCTGCATTTCAAACACACTTCTATTTTACTTTAAATTGACTATAATGAGACCGATCCATAAATACTTTTGTCCATTCGCATAAACGTCCCTCTTAGTATCAAAAAGTTATAAAAATAGTGATTTAACACGCAGCCCAAAATTTTCCCCTCCACACAGACTTAACAAACTGTAACTTGCACATGCGTGCTCCAGGCTTTGTTAAGAATTGATGAAAATAGCAAGCATCCATAACTCTGGTATCAGATTCAACTTCATTAAATTAGCAACCATCAAGCAAGCAAATGCATCAGATGCCTCAATAACCAAATCCTAATTTCCATTACAAATTACACGCACAGCAGATATTTCCTCCAAGTTTAGTTCCCGTAGCTTAAATAGCACGCTCAGCACTGCATCAAACAAATGAAATAGAACGAACAACTAATCTTCCCCCGGAACATCAGGAAATTCGATTCGTACAAATCCTCACGAACTGGCAAGCAGAATTCTAAAAATAGCAATAAATCAAGACTTTAAACCCAAAAGAGTGCAGAGAATCACACCCAACCACGAATAGCATTGAGGAACTCACCACCAGCAGATCTTAGCAGCAGAAGCTGGAACTCGCATTCCCGTCCACCAAACATCATCGTCTGAATCTCTTCAGGAATGCAACAACTAAGATTACAATTAGCTGGGTGGATCTAAGTAAACTAAATGGCTCGACAAAATTGAAGTTGGAGCAAATGAGATGTGAACGAGGTGATATTTTTTCAGTGGAGATCAATTTTTATATTGGGGCCGGGAGGCGGGGGTTTTTTATTGTACGGACTCTAATTGATTAGTATTTTCTGACTCAAATTTGGATAATTCAAAACTTTTAGGGGGGAAAAGTAATTACATAGTTGGTGGATGATATTTGCATGTTTGGTACCCGAAAGTTTGTAAATTAGCACTTTATGCGACGGCGCAGTTGTATTTATATTTCCTCGTGAGACAACCAAAGGGTACCGTAATGTGTACGGCATACGGTTGAACTTTTTCTTTTGACAATGACAGACCTTCAATATTTTCAGTGGACTTGAAAGTAATGTGAAATAATATATAATTTTGAATTTTTAATAAAATATTGATATTTGGGTATGAATCAAATCATATCGTGTTAATTCTAATTACCACCAACTAATTGTGTTGTTTTATATTACCATGTCAAATATTAATATTTTATTAGACATAATAATTATATTTGATTATGTAACCCTATCAATGTTTTAGACCCTTTCATATTGAGTATCTTTCATTTTAATCCTTGTATAATTGTTGTGTTGGTATCCATCCAACATTTCTTTTTTTTTTTTCCTTCGAAATCCTCGTCCATCATTGAGACTTAAGTCTCTAAGAGTAATAGGTGCATGTTCAAATGCCACTAGGAACAAGTAATTATTTTGGATCACGATCGCGGACTTAGGACCGAATATAACCCGATCTATCCAATGGATTAGTTATCCCCGACATGACATGAATACCATTGCTCATAAAAAAAGGGGAAAAGGCTGAGATGGAGAGGATTTGGATTCTTTCTAAGTATATTCCTTGGAAATGGATGGGCAAACCTGTGAGCAGTTTTGAGTTCTGATGAATGGAAAGTGTGAAAGCTTTAAAGAGCCTTGGTCACGACTGTAGTATAGTGTACCGAAAATGCTATACATTACCTCTCCTGCATACTTTCACACTACCTTCCTCTAACATTCATGTACAGTGAGCCCCCCACATCAACATGTGTGTGTGCTCACTAATGAAGGTGTGGAAGTGTGTGTGAAAAGGGAGTGGTGTATATCATTTCCCTTTGTTGTGTGTACTGCTTTTCAAGTACTTGTAGCCAACCCACGAGGATCCAACGATTTCTTTGCGATCCAATTTTATAGAGCTTGCCATTTTAATCCTAAATGCTTATTTACTTTGCAATCTTTTGTTGATTTAAAACTTGGGATCTATTGATCTACACTGTAAAAGTCAATAATACAATGGGGGTGAAGCTGTTAATGCAAGTAGAACCTACAGAAAAATGAGCAGCAGCAAGGGAAAGCCTGTGGAGCACCAAGAAAATCCAAATCGATGGAGATTTCATTGCCCTCTTTGGGTTTTACAGTTGCTCAGTTGAAACCTGAAAGCACCTTTTTTGGCCTACCCTCCTCTCTGCAAAATGTACAAGGATGCTAGCATGTTAACTAGACACAAGTTGGAGGGATGTTTGATATCCCCTGACGCAGTAGCTCAACCATCACGCTGTCAACAGACGGCGATTTCAGCCCAAGAGGCAATGGCAGCCATGGCTTTGATAAAACATCTTCAATGGCCGTGTCTACACTTTCTTTCAACTGTTACAGAGTGCATGAGATCAAGGAGAAACAAATTCAGTAATAGCTTCGTTGAGACTAAAATGACAGAAGGGCATTCAACAGTTTCATTGCAGCAGTTAAACAAGTCCCTTTTGCATTTGCTGCATTATGTGTGGGCTGCGCGGTCTGGGCAGCAGGGCCCACCTAGCATATAGGCGGCCTACTTTGTGGTTCGGAGTCCTACTTGGTGGGGAAATTGGGATTCAGGGACTCCGATATCAAATATAACGCCCCGGCCTTCCCCGAGGTCGTTATGGCAGCATGGGTGTCTCTACCCACCCATGTCATAGCCAATAATTGTTCATACTGTCCCCACAAACCAACACATGACCTTCCAGTATACTTTGTCCTCACTCGTGCGCACCCAAGAAAACTTCCTAGGGGTCACCCATCCCAAAATTGCTCAAGGTCAGCACATTTAACTTTGGAGCTCTCATGAATGTGCTCCCAGAAAAGTAGGTGCACATTGTTGATATGAGTAGTATTAACAATCATTTTAAGGGTATTATATTCACCCCTCCTTACAGACGCAACATTCTCGTTGCGTGACAACAATCTCAGGATCAACCGTCCTCAGTTGAACCGAGGTCGTTATGGCAGCATGGGTGACGTCCCTAAGCGGGTGCTTAAGCGGTATTCAGGCAAGGTGGAGAGTGATTGCCCAGCACCTAGGCGGCTAGGCCACCACTTCCTCGAATCAACTAACTACAAAATATGTTGGAAAAGGGATGAGGGAACTCACAGGTGGTAAAGGGGAAGGGGGTTGTGCAAGCATTGTCTGTCCAACTGGTACACCAAGGCCAGGGTCTATTCTAGACATGGGACTTGGCGGTACTCCGGGGACCGGTTGTGTGGGAGGAAACCTCTGCAAGGAATAAGCAAAACTTACAACAAAACACAAATATTCTACGCGTTTCACCAACGAAATAAGGAGATCAAATTCTATAGCTCTCTTCACTTTACATATTGATGGTTTGAGTAATGCCACAAGTAAGGGTCAACGAATGGTGGCAATGGAGTGTGATGCGGTACAGATGAAGGCCAAGAATGCGTTGGAGGTGGAGAGTTAAGATATTTAGGCCACGAGTGCATCGACTGTTCGACTGATGGATGACCCCATACATGCAAGGGTCGAAAATGTGGTGGAGGAAAACCCATAGCCGTTGGCACAATCCAAGGATTCATGGCTGTCTTGCCTGGACAGGCACCGTGTATATGGCTCCTCTGCTTAGAACTTGCAACCTCAGATTTTCGAGTTAGGGAGCGCCTTTGATGTGTTCGATACTTCTGCAGAAATGATCATAAAAGATTAGCTACTGAATCACAAACTATGCCACATTCTGAACCAAAGTTCCGGGACCGAGAGAGTAGAAACCGGCCCGCCTATGATCCCATTTAACTAAGCGACTCACAAAACAATTTTTGAAGGAACTCAAAATGCACAATCATCAAAAGGTGCCATGGTTTTAGTACTTGTAGATGACTGGCAACATTGTATCGTGTGAGACAATCGATTCCCATAAGTTCCAGAATTCTCGAGGGGACTGCCTTTTCCAGCCCAAGCTGCTCCACTGCTTGCACGAAACGTTTATGAAGTTCAGGCGTCCAATCCACCTATAAACAACATTTTTCAAAAATCACTTCATGTTTGCTCAAATCTTGAACAATACTACAAAGCCTGTAAAACATGGACAAGCATCTATATAAGTTTAAGTCCTTCCATACGAAGAAATACATTTCTTACTTACTGAACCCATAACAGGAAATCAAGAACAAAAATACAAACACAAAATACACATTGGCAAGAAAGGAAACAAGCACAAAATTCTTCATCGTGAGAGATTCAAATTCATTGCCAAAAAAAACCCATCTTCTTCTGATCCACAAAAGTTCCGATCTTTACCTTGTGTTTCTTCTTCCCCTGAAGTTTCTTCGTCCTACACTGAGCCGATGATCTCTTGCCTTTGTTAACTTCCTCCCTTTGTCTGATATCATCTCCCTTAACTAGACTTTCACAAGATCCCGAACCCAGTTCCGAAGCTGACACGGAAGCAGCAGATTTCTCATTTACTTCCGCCATGATCACCCTTTTGGCTCCTATTTAGTCACAGTCACAGTATCCAGCAATGCCGCAGCACCCAATCTCCAACTCTTGAGTCCAGTCCACAAACTCATCTCCTCCTGCCAGGAAATAAAATCCCTTGTTTTTAGCAATTCATCACATCACATTTACTATTTTTTCCCTTCATACTCCCGCTCCTTCGCAGTGGTATGCGGGGAGAAGAGTGGCAGTTTTTGGACTGTGGACCACAATTTTATATATGGGTGGCCAAGAAGTTCATTTCACCTTTTTTTCTTGAAATGAAACAAAAATGTCTCGTGTCCCTCACTTGATACGTGAAACGTCTATTTTCAACCACCGTACCCAACGGCCGGTCGTCAGCCAACCACCGTACTCACTGTGTTTGGCTATGTGGCGGACCACCGCGCGGCACCTCGACTCGTCGGTATTCTCGTGATTCGGTTAAACTTTTTATTTCGTACTTTATGAACGACAGTGAAGAATGTGTGTACCTCCTCCTCCCCTCCTATCCCCTATACGACGTCAATCTCAATACACTCACGTGATGACCATTTTGACGTATAATGCTTGGGCTTCACTGGTTTTGATGGTACACGAGTTGGACGGTGCTGGCCCCGTGAATCCTTTGTTTTCTTCAAGATTCCATTGTTTATTTCTCCAAGTTTCGCTGGTAGGTGTCTGGTTTGTTTGATTTCGGTTGATATGTAAATATATTTTTTGGTAATCAACCGAAATACACGATAATAAAACGTTTGGTAGCTTATATATAAAAAAAAATTGAGTTAGCCAAAGTAATTAACTTGAGATGAATTTTTGGTTGATTGTGTTTTTTTTGGGGTAGTTGCTGATCGTGTTTTATAACAAATAACAATAATGAGAGTGTTATTTGTTCTACAACACTTAATCAACTTCAAAATTACACGAGCCTAATTTATAGGAGTCTTCGGGCTGGGTCAGACCTCCTAGACCAGTCGGGAGTGTAAAAAATTCTCGGATACTGGAAGGTGCGAAAATATTTCTTCTAACTTACTTACCTAACAAAATGATTGGTTATTATGAAAGAAAATGACTTACTTGATGAGGATTTTGACTAGCTAGAATCATTTTTTGGCATCTTGTCCTGTGTCCATGGTATTTCAATGGTTAGTGGTATTGGTTAACGATAAGATGGCGTGCCTACCAACCAATAAACCTCATCATGTAGCCCATGGACTTAGTGCATTCAAAATTTAGAGGGAGGTATATGGTCTGGGATTAAAATGTTGGTCGCCTTTTTTTAGTCTTGATATGATGCCCACTTAGTTGTGGCCTAAGTACTAATTAGGCACTAAAATTTTCTTACCATCCAGAATTCGCACAACGTTCTCTCGAACATTGAAAACGAACATCCTAATATGATCATTTTTGTATGGATTGACGCCTTACCCTAAATTGCAAGTGCGGCACAAGAATTTTCCTCGTTTTATCCTAATATGAGTTGAGCATGAACTACCTCAGAAGTATAGTAGTGCTTGAATTTCCAGTGTGTCGTCCTAACACAAGGTAAAGATAAATAATAACATCAGCCAATCATTATTTTAGAAGGTGACATCAAAGACAGATTGTATTTTCTAAGATAGCTCTAAAAGGTCTTTCATCTCGATCCCAGTCCACTTGGTATGCCTGCACGACGTTATACAATGATAGCCCCAAAATGGTCGCTAGTCTCGATCCGGCATTGCCCCCCACACTGGCTAAATGAGATTGTATCCCTCCTGCATGAATTCGAATATACGTTCCCTTAAGCCCCTTCCAAGGAGTTAGTGTTGATCTAGTTGAGAATCAAGTATAACCCTTTCAATAATGCTACTAGAAGCAAAAAATATAGTAGTTTGATCGAGGGCATCCATACTATGTACAAAATATTCTTGTACCTAATTTTATACAACAATAGTATATGTACATGTGACACGGACTGATGATGCACCACTAGAACATTTGTCGTATCAATTAAAATGATATGTGATATGTATAATTAGTTGTACAGAAATATTTTGTACATGTAGCATTATCAACTCTTTCGACCTTGAATATATCAATGTATTCGCCCGAACTAAAATCTTAATCCCACCCCCGAAAACCATATAGGCTATTTCGTAATGGGTGCGACAGTCCAGCCCACCTATTATGATGAATGGACTAGGCTAGGCCATACTTCCTGGCCCAATAGACTGAAATTGTGCCGGGTTAAATTATCTAGTTGCCCGACCTGATCATTTGGACACCTCTGCTCTGCTGAAAGTGGGTAGATTTGAGAGGTTCCTAATAATGAAGGTCGATCGTATTTTCCACGTGGCGTGTGCTCAATTGGATGACGGGGTGGTCGCCCCCACTCTTAAAAAAGAAAAACTCATTACAAGTTGCAAGGCGAAAAAATAACGGGAAAAACAAATCACGTTCCTCGCAACAGTGGCTCACGGCGGCGGATCAGGTGGCTGTGGCGGCGACAGCAGCGGAAAAGCAGTTGGATGGCAAGAAGCAACAAATACACGCCCCTCAATTTCAATGGAATCTTCGAAAAGAAGCTGAGCGGTAGCAACAACCCGATCGCTAACAGCACCAATTCCTCAGCTAGATCATTCTCAAATCAGAGCAAAACCGTATTGTCCAACTCGCGCATCCATGGAAACATGCTTGTTCTGAGCCGCCCGTCACCCAGACCGATCACCGTTCCTCAGAATCTTGAAAGCAAAGACAAGGTGACTTCTATTTCTTCTCCACCGACCCCAGATCTAGCCGCCGAGCCGGACGCAATTTCTCTCCGTCCACAAGGAAGGACTAGTTCCGTGCCAACGCCTATTGCATCTGCGCCTATTGCTTCTCCCGTGCCATTTCAGGTGAAATCTGATCGTTTTGTTCCGCCACATCGTAGGCCAGGATTCGTGGCCAGAGAGGAGAAGCCTGGACCGGAGCTGGTGAAGAGGGGAGCAGGCGGCGTTAAGGGTAAGACGGAATTGAGGGGCCATCCATCGGGTCAGATTCACGGTCCCGCAAGTTACCAATTCGAGACGATTGATAGAAGACCAAAATCTGGAAGCGGGAAGCCACCTAATCCCATGGGAGGATGGTATAATTCATTTACGTTTTTTTGTGATTGTATACAAAATTTTCCATTTGTGGTTTATGATGCAATATAGAACTTGTGCATTGGATATATGACTATCCTTTCTATGTTTGGACTTCAATACTTTTTTTTGGTGTGGGGGGTAAATTAATGCCTTTGTTAATTCGAGGCTTTCTTCTTATTTTTTGTCACTTGTCATTCTCTTCTATATGATTGTTTTTCTTTGGCGTTGTTTGGCATTTCTTCTACTTGGTAAAAGATTACCTAAGTAATACATTCGTGCTTACTTCTGTGGAACAACTTTGAATCTAGAGTCAGGACAAATGTTGATCACTCCTATCCTTGAAATATTGAATTTGGTAAAATGATCCTCCCTTATTGTTTGTTTGTCTGTGTTCTATCAATGCGGACAAGGCATCTTACAATTATAGTAACACATCAATTACGGCTTCTTGCTTGGCTATCATTTCACTAATTGGAAAACTTCATTGCTCAATCTTTGCAGAACACTTGTGGATGATTGCCACGATAAGTTTCAAGAATCTTTCTTTATCTTATTGGGTATTCTTCCATATTTGGATCAGTTAATCTGAATGCTTTTACTGCAATTTATACGAATTCGCCTGCTACAATTTCCCTTGACCTGTGTATTGTTATTTACATATTGTCCACTTGGAGGGGGGAATTTACATTCATAAGTTCCCAGTTGTAAGTGGACAATGCATGTGGGAGTATTCAATTGCAGATCTTTTATAGCATGTCTTGATATTATAATTGTCAAACCTCTTCATAACAAACCATATTTCTATGCAGAATTCAACTTGTCTCTCCTTTGCTAGCCAGTACTGAAGGACTCTACTTCCATCATCAGCTGTAATTTTCAGAGGCCGTGTCTACTCCTGTAACAGAAAATGGTTCTTAGTTAGTGTATTATATACTTTCACGTGATCCTGTTACATTTTGTCCTCGCTCTTTTATTGTTTAGTGAGATGCTAATAAAAAGGATGATGAAATTGAACCACGATATTACGTTGTCTGGTCTTTCGTTTCACCGTCCTTCTCATGAATCTGTTTATAGAAGAAGGGTTTGGACGTCTTCATTTCTTCTTCAACCCTGTACTAAATTATTCCTGTATTGGATTCTTGTAGGTAAATTTGATTTTTGGATCATTGTTGTGTTGGAGTCTCGTGTGTGAATTTGATTTTTCTCCTGAGCTCATCTGCTATTTCTGAGTTGCGCATTCTTGTGAATATCTGATAACTGGGTAATGCTATGTGTGGTTGTAATTGTTTACACATAAGTGTGTTTAGTAAGTATGTCAAATTATAGTGTACAAATAGCATTTTCCTAACTGTGAACATGCTTATTTTGAGGGATTAATCCAGTTGTGGAGTTGTTCTTGTTTGGTCACTGCAATGATAGAACTGAACCATACATTTGGGAGATTTGGATCATATTTTGCAGGAAAATCATGGGAAAACTTCAATGACAGACCTCAATCCTAACACCGGATGAATCTGGTATCTTGTGAAGCCGGCATGGATGAATAGCTTCGCCCATTCTTTCTCACTTTTCTCTTTTCCACCCTTCTCAACCATCATCTGCATATCGAATAAGAGCTGAGCCTTACTCTCTTCGCTATCTCCTGTCTCCTTGACAACCGTCTCAAGAATAATCACTTTTCCTTCTTTCTCGTTGCCGGAGAGTATGGACTCCCTGCATTTTTGAAGTATCTTTACACTCTCTTCGTCCCCCTAGTCATGGAGGATCCACTATTTTCTGAAGCTAACACGTTAGTCGACGGAAAATTTGTTTATTGTTGTTTGGTTATAACAGGTTTTCAAGAAATTGAATGTTAGGATCAGATTAATGACATTAGGTGCAGGATGATAATTATACCTTGAGTAGAACTGCATCGGCACATGACAAAGCTCAGATTATGTGCATCTTTCAGCCCATCAACGACGTGTGGGAGATCAAGGATAGTGCATTTCAATCCCGGAAACTCCTCCGCCACAGCCTTGGCCACCATTCCGGTGCCTCCTCCTACATCCACCATCGATGTAAACCCTTGAAAGACATGCCTGCATTCTCGAGCAAGATCACGGTTCACCAACCGTGAATCGCTTGCCATGGACTCATTGAACAGTAAGTTATACTTTTGATCAATGCCTGCAAGTTCCCACATGGTCATCCCATGCTCGGTGGCAAAGGCCAATTCACGTTCATCTCCAAACCACTCCGAAAGCCGATGCCACGGATCCATGGAGACGGGATTGATCGTGGCTAAGGCATAACTCGCCAGGCTCATTGTGTTAAATTCCGTAAAAGCGTGCCCGGCCCAATAACCGGTGACACGAGCCCGTGTAGAAATATCAAGCCCGACCGTAAATAGTATAAGTTCGGGTCTCGTATATGCGGGTGCGCGTGGGGTGAATTTAATAAGAATGTTGGTATCCTCCTCAAAACCCTGATATCAAGGTAATTGGATTACCCCACTATTCCTATTTATACTTGTAAATCTTATTTCAAGTTTTCCGGTGTGGGATAAATCCTCACTTTCAACACTCCCCCCTCAAGTCCGACTAGACAAGCCTTGTCGGACTTGAACACAACCCGCACCGTAAGCCGTCATTGTAGGCGGCGAAGCAGCGGAAGTAAACGGGCCTCAAACCAAGCTCCGATACCATGTTAAATTCCGTAAAAGCGGGCCCGGCCCAATAATCGGTGACACGGGCCCGTGTAGAAATATCGAGCCCGACCGTAAATA
>JAOYMZ010087421.1:0-11035 GCA_025802335.1 Pinguicula primuliflora
CGCAACAACGTAAAGGTATATTCGTTGTACTCGTTACTATTAGATTCGTTCTACGTTAATTCATTATTGACCTACATGTAGTCCATTATGCCATATTTCGTTCATTATTTGCTGTGTATGACATCAGTAAGAATGATTTGACGATGACATTGTAGGTGTTGTATTGTCCCCTAATGCCTTTAGTTAATTATTTTTTGGGGTTCTTACTGCCTATTATTTTTTGTCTGGTTTTGTCCAATTTGAAAGTGGATAGCCTCTTTTACATCTGCCGCTAGTTTTTAATTCTATGGAATAATAGTTGATTTGTTTTTAAATTGTAGGATTGATCCAAATGTTAGTTCATCTTCGGTACAACGTTATACTCCACAAGTTCGTGTCGAGCTTGTACCATTCGTGGAACAAGTATTTGCCAATTTAGATGATGTTCTTCAGTTCTATAACAATTACGCTAGGAAGACTGGTTTTAGTACCCGAATTAACTTAGTAAAAGGAGGTATGGAGGAATTATAACTTGACGAGAGTATGTGTGTAGTAAAGGAGGAAAGACAAAGCCAACAAAACAAGTTGAAAACACCACACGACGGTGAGGGATTACGAGAAAGGAGTGTGGTGCCCGATTGATGGTCGTTTTGAATTGGTCAACCGAGAAATACGTGATTTCACAATTTGTAGAGGTACATACTCACATTCTTACAACGCCTAGGAGTGTTCATTTGTTGCGGTCTCACCGCAAGGTAAATAAGGTAAAGAAGAGTTTAACAGATCAGCTATCAGAAGCAAACATACCGGCTTGTCAGTAGATGAGTGTCTCAGAGCTCGATGCGGGTGGTTTAGAAAATATTAGTTTTTTTTGACAAGAGATCTATATAATTCCAGAAGGGATAGTAGAAAATTCTTGGTTGGGCGTGATGCCAATCTATTGAAAGGGTATTTTGAGAGTGAGGTTGAAAAGAACTCAGATTTCAAGTTTTCAATCAAAGAGGATAATGAGGGTAGGCTTACCCACTGTTTCGGGGCTACTGCGAGTCAGAGGCAGGCATGCTATTATTTTGGTAACATTGTTGTGTTTGATATGACATACAACACCAATAAATATTCTATGATATTTGCCCCGATTGTAGGTGTCAATCAACACCGGCAGACCACCTTATTTGGTTGTGTATTTCTTAGTAATGAGACTTGTGAATCTTTTGAGTGGCTATTCACAGAATGGTTAGCATCTATGCCTGAAGGTCCACCTAAAATGATCATAACCGATCAAGATGCGGCTATGACCAAAGCTTTTGCAAGTGTACTCCCAACTACATTCATAGGTTTGTTATATTTTTCAGCATTATATTTCCTAGATATTTATTCACTTTCAATATTCTCTGTCTATATTTGCAGGTATTGTATTTGGCACATTATCATGAAATTTGCAGAAAAAATCGATTCTCAAGCATATAAACAATCATCCGGACAGTTAAAGAATTGTATATGGAACTCTAAGAGTCCTCAAGAGTTTGAAGAACGTTGGATGGACGTAGTGACAAGGAATAATTTGTCCAGAATGGTTGAATGATATGTATAAGATTCGTGATCGATGGATTCCAACATTTTCAAAAAGTATTTTTTCCGCACACATGACAAGTAGCCAAAGAGCAGAAATTACTCATTCTTTCTTCATGAAGTATGTTTCCCATGAAAATACTTTGTTGGAATTTATTAACAGGTTCGAAAGGGGATGTTCCAAGTTAGCACATCATGCAAGACACCTTAATCATGTGGATTTGAATGAAAAGCCGAAGTTGAAAACATCGCTTCATATTGAGGAAATGATGAGGGCATTGTATACACGTTCAATATTCTTTAAGTTTCAGGATGAGGTATTCGAGTGTCTTCAGTATAGGATGAATATCAAATTTGAGGATGATGTTCGTTTGAAGTATGCGGTGACACGTATTCAAGAGAATAGTGGGAGGGTACGTGTTATAGAAGTTGACAAGTCATCAAACCATATCAAATGTAGCTGCATGATATTTGAAAGTGACGGAATTCCATGTCGACATGTGTTGGCCTATTTATTCAAAAGAGATATTTATGAGTTGCCTATTCAATTCATGATGCATAGGTGGATGAAGTCTTCGGTAGTGAAGAGAAACATTGATGATGAGGACTGTTTTGTTATAGGCAATGGTTCGTTATTGACGAAAAGACATGGTTTGCTGCGGCGTGCATCAAAGTTAATTGATGACGGCCTCTTGAATGATATGAGAACCAAAGTTGTTGAAGATGGATTTGATGTCATTGAACAACAACTGGTTCGCATTTCTGAATTTCCTAGTGGTGTAAGTGTTACTCAAACAAGTGGAGGGCTTTCACAATCAAAAACACATTTGAAAGACCCACAAGAAGTTAGGGAAAGGGTTCTCGTAAAAGAATTAAGAGTAGCTGAGAAAAGGGTTTGAAGAAAAATATATGTTGTCATGCATGTGGAATGTCTGGACATGACAAAAGGACTTGTCCACAGGTTATCAGAACGTAAGTAAATTAAGTAAATTTTGGTTTTACATTAGTGATTATTGTAATGTAAGTGATGATATCTATTTTTTTTTGCAGGTTCAAGTTATGTTATGTTAAATGATGGTGACGATAATTATTCGGACTTTGTAGCATGAATTGATGTTTTTGATAGTATGAAGGAATGTTGTTTTGATGGTATGAACGGATGATGTTTTGGTAGTATGGAGGGATGATGGATTGATAGTATGATTGTGATGGAATTTGTTTTGTATGTTACTTGTTTTGGTAGTATGAAGCTTGGTAGTATGAAGGAATGTTGTTTTGTATGTCTCATGTTTTGGTAGTACGAAGCTTAGTAGTATGAATTTACTAGAAAACAGTAACAGAACAGGAATGGGGAAACCGTAATCATTTATTCTCTCTACATAAGAGTAGAAACCAAGAGTACAGACATAATTATTATCATCTCAAAGAGTAGGAGTTACAATATCACAAGTATACGACTAACAACTTGAAGTCTTATAATTTTAACTTGCATCAGAGACAACATTTGGTCTTATTCTCTCAGCACGAAGCCTATCTGCATCATCACCTAGATTCAAGGCTATATGACACAACATCAGTGGTAAAATTATGTCTTTCATTAGATGATGCGGTGATAACAGGCATCCAGATATCAACAGTGGAGCCATTGTTGAGGATATAAACTCATCCACATCACCAAGTTGCCCAGAGAACTTGTCTAACTCCTCTGCTATCTCCATCTGATAAGATACAATAATATGCTTTAATTTGTCTAACTCCTCTGATATCTCCACCTGGGAGACGAATAGTCATAAACATACTTCATCTTAAAATGCACCATGAACCAACATACGAAAAAAAATTGCATATCAAGCAAGTATTATACAATAGAAACCCAAAAAAAGAGGATCAAGCTCGAGTTTATAGTTCTCGTGTTTCCAATCAGATATACAACGATGAAATCAAAGACCATGTCTTTTCAAGTTGGTTAGCAGCATTTGAATTCTTCTTTGACTTCATCGTTGTATATCTCTCAGCACCACGAAATATAGCATAATGAACTCCACATAATACACGATGGCAAAGAAGTGAGGAACAATGAACGGAATACGCCATATACTCCAAATAATGGAATACAGCCGTCGTTCTTCTTCGACAAAAACAAAACCAATTCAGATGTAACCTTCCACTGGCGATGATGAACGACGAATTCAGATGCGACCTTCGACCGACGACGATGATGAACGACGAATTCAAAAGTGAAAGGGTTTGAGAATTGGCAGAGCGTTCTTCTTGGTTTCGTTCTTAGGGTTAAGAGAGTGATAAATCTGAATGACTCGGTTTCTACAAGAGACGATGAGTTGGTCACGTGGGCATTTAAGTGAGAAGAAATTTGGGACCGTCGGATTAGAAATGAACGCATCAGATTATTTTGTACAGGAAGAAAACGAGTTGTACAGGAAGGTCTGTACGGGAGGTGATCCGGACTCGGTAGTTTTGATGGGTTTTGGTGTTGTTTACCAACCGTTTTTATACGAAGGATTATTTAAAAAATTTCATTAGTTTTTACCAAATATGTAATCCTTAATGAAATATTCACCAATTTTTTAAAATTGTAATCCTTAATGGACTGTCAAAAACTTTTTTAAAGTCAACTCTAAAAATCAAATGTTTCTTCTTTGAAACCTTTGCTTCATGAAGTAATTCATTGGCAATCAGGATGCTATTCATAATATATCTTACCGGGACAAAATCTGTCTGATTAGGTGATATTAATTTGGGCAACGCCTCGTTTATTCTGGCAGATAAAACCTTTGACAAGATTTTGTAGGTACATTCAATCATCCAGATCAGCCTAATATTAAGAATGAGTTATGTTTTGCACAAATTCTTAACAAAATAATTATTTATGATTCAATTTTAAATATTTATAAATTATAACAAAACTAACCAAAATAACCTTCGTTTCACTAATTAATGATGAAAGTAAGGGTCATGTTTTCTTCTAACTTAATTGCAAGTTTATTTCGAAATCCCCATCTCCCAATATTTTGAAGAAAAAGCACTTATTTTTTATAATGTTAGGTTATAAAAATAAAAACTATTAACATAAGGGTTGCATGCACAAAATACTTATTTTTTAAAAAAAAATTTATATGCAAAAGTATAATTTTAAAAACCATGCGCTAATAGACCTTAAACTGACAGTAAAAAATCCATATCTAAGTCTGCTAGCTCTGATCAACGGCAATAAGAGCGGAGCCATGGGGTGCTTGTGGGTGAGGTGGGGTGGGATGGGGGGACTCAAGCACCCCCAATAAATTCAAAAAACTGTCACATGTATATACAAATGTCGGTTTGGGCTTCAAGTACATAAAAGATTTCAAAGGATTATTAGTTTTTTTATAGGTAATGTTACCGAGGTGATTTGAACTCGTGACTTGTTAGTGTAATTGTCAGTCCATAACCCCACTAGGCTAACGCCTCTTTGACAAAGGATTACTAGTTTACAACCCATAATTTGTAGAAAATCCTAGCCCAAAAATTGCACACCAATCCAACCAAAAATTTCTGAAGATTTCTACAGATTCCAGACCTCCGTTCTAGAATCCAGACCAAAAATCGCACACCCATACACCAAAAAAACTGAATCCAGACCCCCTTTATAGAATCCAGGTGAAAAAAATTGTGGTTCTTCTCATTCTTGAAGATTTCTGCAGGCAAACAAGCAGTAGGTAGGTGTCTTCTACTCTTCCTCCTTGTGACTTGCGAATTCCAATTTTTTTTTGGTAGGTAAAAGATTTTCATTATAAATATGTACAACTACAAGTTACAATGAGTACTATACCACTAAGCCAACAAGAGCATATCAGGAGGTCATATATATATTCACTGAATTGGGTCTCGTAACCATTCCGATATACTCATAGTCGAAGAAGTGCGTCCATGCGCCACAAGCCAAGACCACACATTCACTTTTACGCAGTCTATAATATCAAGAGTTCCTTCGTCGTCAAAGCGGATGGAGTTTCTGTCTCTCCACATATGCCAGACTACTGCCATCCGTATCAGTATTCACACATCTTGGCTATTCTTCCCTTTTACCTTTTCCATATGCTCAGACAGGTGCTCAATAGGATGGGTTAGCTCGATAGGAGGACTTCCTGTCCAAGAGTATATAGCATTCCAAGTTTCAACCGAATGTGCACATGTAAAGAATAGGTGAGAAACATTTTCATCATCCAAGGCACACTGGACGTATCTCAGGTGGGATGACTGCACTGATACACCCCGTTTACGGATGTTCACCATAGTAGGGATGCGGTCCTATAACAATTTCCATACAAAACATTGAATCCGGTGGGGTGCCAGTTTGCACCAGGCTTTGGCCAATACCGAATGTTCCTGATCAACCTCATCACATAAGTCTGTCATTTCTAGCTGATACGCAGATGCCACTGTGAACTTTCCAGTTGCTTCCTCCTTCCAAGTCCATTGATCCCACTCTTGGCTATTTGTAGAGTGTTCATTCACCACGCTCATCATTCTGTTAAGGCGTACCTCTTCCCAAGATCTCAATTGCCTCCTGAAAGTTATCTGCCACACACTTTGGTTAGCAGACTCTGGTTTCACAACTTGAACCACTGCATCTTTACAGGTTGAGAGTTTGTATAGATCAGAGAATTGCACTGCTAAGCAACCGCATCCTGTCCAGTCTGTTCTCCAAAATAAGGCACAGTTGCCCCGTCCAATATTGAGGTAAAGATTTTGATGGAACCATGAGGTCGCAACAGAACCATTCCAGATATCACTCCAAAGCTGCGAGGCGCAGTCTAGTAATGTTATTAAGCTGAAATTCGAGTTTTCATCTCCTTGTTTCAGATATTTTGAGCAGATGACTTCAGTCCATAGGCTACCAGATTCAGTCTTTAATCTCCATAACCACTTAGAGAGCAGAGCTACGTTCATAGACTTGATATCTCTTATTCCCAAGCCACCTTCTCCAAATTTCAGACAAAGTGTCTCCATTTAACCCAGTGAATCGGTCTTCTTGTTGAGCTAGAGTTTCTCCATAGGAAGTTACTTAACATACTGACAATATTCTTAAGAACAGTCTTTGGAATTCTGAATAAGGACATATAGTAGACAAGCAGACCCTGGAGAGATGACGGCCTGCAAAGTTCAGGAAACGGGAATCCCATTTTTCCATTCTCTTAACTATTGCATTGATCACCCCATTCCACATTTGAACCTTTCCTGGGCTGTGACCTATTGGCGATCCCAGATGTATAAAGGGGAGTTCCCCAGTAGAACAGTGCAAGGTTCTGGTGTACGACTGCAGTAGGTCTTTGCTCACATTAAGTCCATATAGATGGCTCTTAAAGAAGTTAAGTGAGAGTTCAGATATCAACTCAAACACCTGCATGACTCCTTTAATAGTAAACACGTTCTGATCTGAATATTTAGCACATAAGAGTGTGTCATCAGCATACTGTAAATGTGTTATCTCAACCTCTCCAGATGTTGCACCATTCAAGAACCCTATCCTTCTAGCCTGGTTGAATAGCATTCCTAGGCCCTCCACTACCAACAAGAATAGTAGTGGCGAGAGAGGGTCTCCCTGGCATAGGCCTCTATCAGTTTAAATTCACCAGAGCTGCTACCATTCACTAACACTGCTGCGTGGGCGGATGTAGTACACTCGCGTATCCATTTTATCAACAATTCTGAAAAGCCAAACTTTCAGAATTGAATAGATAACACCAATTCACTGAGTCAAATGCCTTAGTAAAGTCCACTTTGAAGAGTAGGAGAGGTTTCTTGGATCTTTTATAGGAATGAAGTATTTCATTAGCAATTAAGACACCGTCCAGAATCTGGCGACCTTTCAAGAAGCCAGTTTGCTTCCTTCCAATTATTCTTGACATAACAGTGCTCATTCTGCCGGCTAGAAGTTGAAAGCACTTTGTAGCTACTGCCCACAAGAGATATCGGTCAAAACTGGTCCAAAGAAAAGGAATCTGTCACTTTAGGAGTTAAAGTAATCCATGTACTTGTCTGCCCTCTTGATAAACGTGCATCTTTATAGAATTCCTGAATAAAACTGATGAAATCAAGTCGAACTACATCCCAGAATTTCTGCAGAAAGAAGAAGTTATATCCATCTCGCACAGGGCTTTTTATAGGAGCACAATCCCATACTGCCTTTTTAATCTCATCTTCTTCAAAAGGTGCTGTGAAATATGCATTGTCTTCTTCTGTTAAGCTAGAAGCTGCAAGGATATTCAGATTCGGTCTACACCAGTTTTCCTCTGTATACTGCTTCTCAAAGTGAGATTTGATCTAATTGTTTACCTCCTGAACATCATCACACCACTTGTCACCTATCTGCAGACCTCTGATAGCATTTCTCCTTCTATTATTCTTCACTCTTACATTAAAATATTTGTAGTTGCCATCTGCTTCTCGGATCCGCTTAGATCTTGATTTCTGGTAAAGGAGTTTTGCTTTACTTGTCAGTGCCTTACTCAAGCTCAGTCTGAGATTCTGCTTTTCTTCATTTTCAAGATCAGACAGGTTTCTTGTGTCAGCCAAAAGATCCAGTCTTTCCATGTTTCTCTGAATGTTCTCCAGGTTTCTATCGACATTCCCATAAACTTCTCTATTCCACTGTTGCAATTTTCCTCAGGATACAAAGCTTGTGATGTAATATATTGGCTTTAGTCCCTTGTACCTTAATTGCATCCCATTCCTTTTGTTCAAAGTCCCGAAATCCTGGGACTTCAAACCAACCATTAATTGTGTTGAAGGCCTTTGGGCCCCAGTTAAGAACTTCCTCATGCAAGAGAATAGGGCAGTGATCCGACAGGCCTCTTTCCAGAGCATGCTAATAACAGGTTGGCCATTTGTCCATCCAAGATTCAAATAACAGATATCTATCCAGCCTACTCAAGCTAGGCCCTTTACCATTAACTCAAGTATAAAGCTTTCTCTGCAAAGGTAAGTCAATAAGACCAGCATCATCAATAAATTTATTAAAGTCATGCATTTCTCTTCGATTAGGCAGTGCTAAACTTTTTCTCTCTTCTGGTGCTCTCACCGCATTAAAATCCCCAACAACGCAGTAAATCTGTACCTGTTGTTGTAAGTTGTAAACTGTATTCTTGTCCAAAGATCCCGTTTTTCTGAGACTGCAGATGGAGCATAAACAATAATAATTCGCAGTTCCTCTTTATCTGGACCCCATAAGCCTGACATAAAACCTTCCTCAGAGTGTGTGCTTCCCATTTCAAATATACTTTTCCTCCAGACACATAGTATTCTCCCTGAGCGACCGACAGAGTCTCTGTGGAACATACTGAAGTCTTCATCATACCATATTATTTTACACTTCATCTCAATCATCTGCTCACATTTCGTCTCCTAAATACAAAGAAAATCAGGCTTATGCTTTCTCACCAAATCTTGCACTGCTCTTCTTTTATCAGACGTACCCAGACCACATATGTTCCAAGACAATATCTTCATTTAGATTGATTTAAAACCTTCTTCGTAGGATTCTGTTTCAATTTGTTCTGGTAAAGCTCTGAAATCGAATTTTCTATCTTTTCCAATCTACCTGTAATCTCATCCTGTGGGAGGCTCGAAGTTACACCCAACTTTTGAGTCAGGTTCCAGACTCTCAGCACCTCAGATTTGGTCATACTGTAAGACGATGGGGACTGCACAGTATGACTTGGACTTTCTTCTGGAGATGGAGTCAAACCTGCAGCCCCATGTATCCTGGCTGTGTGATACTTTAACTTTTTCTCAGAACTAGCTACAGGATCCAAACTGCTTTCTGCCACTCTATCCAATGTCTTTGGAGTTAAGTCCAAGAATGGCTGCAAGCCAAAAGGGTCACTGTCCTGGCTACATATTCGAATTGGTGTGGCATTCTCTACCATTTCCATTTCTCTCAACAAGCTACCTTCAGGGTTGTTCGATATTTTCATTTCCAATAGTCTCTGCGGGGAGAGCGGTCTCAAAGATAATTGGAGCCTCTGATTATCGTTACATCCAAAGCCATAGATTCTTCTCTCTTTTTAGCCATAACACAGATATTGTCAATCACCTCGGCGTTAATTAGATTGTCATTCAACTGATCACCCCCAATACCCTGTGAGTTTTTCTGCCAGCTTCTAATATCATACAGATCATTTAGGCCATCAATTATTGGACTTCCGGAGCTCTCAGCAACCTCTCCATCACTCTTAGTCGTTTCCTCCACATTTTTAGTCAGCTGGTTAACCCGTTCATCAGATAGTTTATTCACAGCTTGCAAAGTATCTTCCTGCATTCTGCTCTTATTCTTTGGGATCCATTTTGGGCCTCTCTGTTGCTGATTTTGATGCCCCTTATCTTCTAAGTTAGGCCATTCTACATGATTCAAAGACCGCGTCTTTTTAGAAGTGTGCACTTGGTTCCATATACCTTTATTCGCTGGCAATTCCTCATCAATTTTCACGTTGAATGTATCAGACCCGATCTCTACTGTCAGTATAGTATTGATTAATAGAGTCGAAGTATTCATAATTAGCACACGCCCATATTGCATTTCAGATTGATCATTCGTCTTATAATCGACTTTCAAGATATTTCCCACACTGGAGCAAGCCTCAGAGAAGAAACGGGCATACCAACAATGTTGCGGGGCACCTCTTACCCTCATCCAAGCAGGTCGGATAAGCTTTACGTCCATGTATTTCCATGGTCGCATATTATGGATGCATAGCATCTCTGCAGTAATTTCATCACTTAGCATTCTTAGCTGATCTTCTGGCATTTTTAGATGGAGCAATACTTCCCCGCCTTTCAATTGGACTGCAGTTCCACCCTCATACCCTTGCGTTTCTAGAATATTCCTCATAGAATTAATATCTATGATCGGAGAGGGAAAACACACCAAACAGCTTTCAAGCCATGAGCTTTCCTCACTTGAAGGTATGAATTTTACAATTTTTGTTGGCTCTTCATTAACCACAGTAGCCACATTTGAGGTCGATTGCAAGGGCTGAGTCACTTCACCCGATTGAGCCACAACAGCGCTCACTTTTGCAGCATCCGTTCTAGCTTTGTTAACAAATAGGGAATAGGTCTCAACCTGCAGCCCGTTTACTTTGCCAATTATCTCATCCAGATCAGTATTTTTGACGAAGCGAACGAAGTCGTATCTTTTCCCTTTGAACTCCATTCACGGTAAGGAAAATACATCGCAGACTGGCACATAAGTATCGAAGAATTTCCATAAATTTTGCTCATTCCACCCCACAGGAAAGTTTGATATATAAAGTGAAACAGAATTCGTACGAATCTTTTGTATAAATGCCAGCAATGACTTACTTTTCCGTGACTGCAAAACAGATTTCCCCTTTTCAGGCTGCAGTTTTCCACGAGGGTCGACTGTAGTCCACGATTCCTCAGGTACCGGCTTAGCTTGCTCCTCATTCACTTCAATATCACTAGCAGC
>JAOYMZ010087432.1:0-11034 GCA_025802335.1 Pinguicula primuliflora
CTAGGTTTTCTCTACTTCTGGTAGAAGAAATATTATTTATCAATTTTGTGCAATGATATTCTTGTATAATAACTGTTCAATCAAATGCTGTATATGCTAAATTTGTGATAACTATTGTAAGAATGTTCTTAACTTGTCTTTTTACCTTTTATAGTCTCCCACTTCTAGTGGGATTTTTGGATCTATGCTTGTTATAGCATAATAATGATACCATTTTCATATATCAATGACTCATTCGTGATAGTATATTTACATAAAGATTGATGATTAGATTTGTGTACCTTAATGGTGTCTTCACGACCCATAATACAAATATGGATCTAAAATGCATGAATATCAACTTTATTGAGCCATATCAAATAAATATTGCAAGTCAAATCATCACATCAAGATTTATACTTCAATTATCGGTAAGAAATGCTTATAGCATACATGGGTTGGTAGTTTGAAAAATCCCCATCATATTCAATAACTGATTAATTGAATTTCTCAACATTTTGCATACATATATAGATATGAATATAATCTCAATGGAGTTCTCTTTGCAAATAAAGATTAAAATTTACAAATTATTTTCGGGACTCATGTATCGAAATAAATTATTTATGTCTACTTTTGTAGGAGCAATCTCATTCCACACCACCAAACTTGGAGCATCAAAATTTCATGTGATCCTCATAAGCAAGAATTGTACTATAGTGTGCCTTTTAATTTCCTACAGACCACGTAATCATTCAACAAATATATAAGCTCTTTGTCTATCTTCAGGATAGTGATTCAAGGATTATTCTTCAAGCCGTTAAATTTTTCATGTTATCATATGATGATCATCAATCATCTTTGAGTCATATACACATAAAGTGAGGAAATGCTCTTCCACTTAAATACTCAGTTGTGATTCCTATAAAAATAATCAACCATGTTAAAGCAATAATCTCTTCTTCAGGAGAGATCTTATGTTTCTAATGAGCATTTGAATCTTTGTATCATTTATCAAAATATTCACAAGTACAATTTGAGTTTGCACACATATTACCATAATTTCATATCTCATTACTCAAAAATTATGGGACAAAAACTTACTGACAATTAGTTCGTAACTTTATGCGATGATTTGCTCTTGGCTCCTAATTTCAAAAACACAATGAAAGTAAACTAATTAGAATAAGGATAATAAAATGATAATATGAAAGAGTAAAACAAAAAAGTGCAAATCCTTTAATATTGGATCAGTCTTCGTTGATGGTTTTTGTCTTCTAAAGCTCAAATGGTCAAAGCTTCGTGCTGATAACGTGTTATAAAATAAGTGGAATAAGTGTATGAATATATGAAGAACACAAGAAATGTAGAGAGAACACAAAGGGGGGATTTCATTTCTTTTCACAAGTGTCTCTTACATCAACATTGAGTTCTATTTATAGGCACAAGTACATGCATAAGGGAATGAAATACATTAAATCTCTATACATGAATCTTATTGAACCATGTATAATTACATAGAAAACTCAAATACATTGAATAATACACGACTAGATTCATATAAAGTTTGAAAGTCATTTGCATGTACAATGGATATTCACAAAAATATTCATAATACAATTGTATATTTTCAAAATATATTTGTTTAATATTTTTTTACCCGATTAAAATAATCTAAAATAATATTTGTACTTAATTTTTAATATAAAATTCAGTACATGTATTAAAACGATGTCGTTTTGAGTCAATATTATTTTTTTAATAAAATGACATCGTTTTGATTAATTAAGTGTATTTTTTTTAACAAAGTGGTGTCATTCTACTATATAAATTAACTACTTGTAGCATTTCACTAAAAATAATTTACAACCACGAGTTAGATACAAACCTAAATTGAAAAAAATAAGCACTAATTGAGCTACTAGCATATGAATATTTATCCCCTCATATGATTATCCAATTTAATTATTATCAACCGAGAAATGGCCTTTCCGTTTTCCTCTATAATAATTCCCTCAAAATTCTCCTCTCTCCCCACAACCATTTCAATTCCTCCGGAATTCTTTGCTCCTGCAAAATCTCAACTGATCCTCAATCATCAATTCAAGTTGTACAGTTTTATCATTTGCGGTTTTCTTGTTCACAGCGATTTCAATGGGGCAGTTCAACGGAGACAAGGAATTGCCAGGAGTGAACATCAACTCACTGCTCAATTTGCACCAAATACCATCTATGCAAGAGTTAGACGGACACAGCGGGCAGAGCCAGATGCTGCCGTCGCCGGAATTCGATCCAGGTTCATCACACGACGATTTTCTGGAGCAAATGCTCGCCTCAGTGCCAGCCTCCGTCGCTGCAGCTTTCAACTGGGGGGACGACCAGCCGGAGATGGGGTTGGGGAGTTTGGAGGAGCAACCGGGGGGGAAGATCACCAACGGCGCCGTTTTGGCGTCGAGGATGATGCTTCAACAGCAGTTGTTGCTCGCCAGAGGAATCGCAGGGGGTGCGGACCAGAACGACGTCGTTGATGGGCACAACTCCTTCGGTTCCGCTAATGGGGTCAGGCCTTTTTTTCTCTTACTAGAAATTGAAACTGCAGTTAAAATATGGAAGCATTGATTAATTGTTGATGAACAAAATTTACAGCTAAACGATGCGTCAATCAAAGCGGTGTTCAATGGCTTCCATGGATCCATGGGCCAAAACTCTATTCCGTCTCAGCATTTTCACCACACTCAGGTTGCTTCCTTAAGCACCACACTAATTATCCGAGAACGAATTTTGTTTAGGATCCATTCCCTTTTTTGCCAACGATTCTGTTTTTCAATTTTCAGGGAGGATCACTGCAGCAATCTCCGATTGCGGCGATGAACCAGCCGGCGGTGAGTGGTTCAAGCAGCGGAGGTGCGACGGCGCAGCCGAGGCAGAGGGTAAGGGCGAGAAGAGGACAGGCTACTGACCCCCACAGCATCGCTGAAAGAGTACGAAAATTTATTTTTTCTGTTTTCGAAATTGATCTTGTTTGCTTCTGTTTGTTGAGAGAATATTAATTTTAAATTTATTAAGACTATTTTTTTGGCTGGAAATTGAAATATGAGCAGTTGAGAAGGGAGAGGATTGCCGAGAGGATGAAGTCTTTGCAGGAGCTTGTACCCAATGCTAATAAGGTAGTACCATTTCTAATTGTTACACCAGTTGAATCCCAATGCCCATCTCCCTTAAAATAGTGAAATTATGTCGATTAAAATATGCACTTAAGGGACAGCTGTAGTAGCAATTGAGTTAAGAAGTTCACTTTTTTTTAAAACATTTTCTTTGACTTATCCCTTCCATTTGTCTATTCTTTTTTATCCTCTTGGGAATTGATCAACGATGACTCCCATTAGTGAAGAGAACACTCGTACTGCGTTTTGCTTCTTGTTCTTTTGAGCAGATTGTGGTTAATGTATGGAGAAACCTTGCATCATTTTGATCAAATGACTCCATCACGTGCCTTCTAGAGAGTCATTAGCGTACAACGCAGATGCGTTAATCTTGTTGGACATGTTCTTCTGCAATGATTGGTGTGATTAAATATGAATCAATATAAATGAATTCTGATTTGGCTGGATTTTTTTCTCTTGAAACAACAGACTGACAAGGCATCAATGCTGGATGAGATCATCGACTATGTCAAATTCCTACAGCTCCAAGTCAAAGTACTTCTCCATCCTTCCCCCTCCCCCCTTTACATAAGTATATGTGGGCTCTGTGTGTTTTGTGGTTGACAAATGAAGAAACTATTAAATGGGTTTGTATGGGAAGATGAGTAGATGCAGAAATTTTCTAATCCCGGACAAGCCCCATTATGTCTCGACTCCTGCCGTCCATTTGTTGATCTGACGGCCATGAGTGGATTGAGACAGATGAGCTGTTTGGGTGATAAACTGTTGCCTACTACTAGTATGGAGTTCCATTTCTAACTCACTCAATGCCTAATCCTATGGATGGGCAGGTCCTTAGCATGAGCAGATTAGGGGGTGCTGCTGCTGTGGCTCCGTTGGTAGCTGATAAGTCTCGCGAGGTAAATCCTTTTTAAGTACTTAATGCTATTATTAAAGCACTAAATGCGATTCTCATGCGTGTTGGATATGTGTGGTAGTTTGCAACAGCTCTATGTTTTGCTAACATAAAGTTTGAAATAACTCATTTGTCGCATGACACATTGGCTTTCTCTCGCTACAATATTTATTTCCCGTACATTGCCAAAAATAGGACCTGTTGCACATTCTGATTTCGTCAACTATTCAGCTACAAGCATTTCGTAAATGATGATATATTTTATTTCCCGTACATACTTTTATGGCTAAATGTATTTTTTTTCTAGCTATTATCAAAATTCAGTAACAAAAACACACCAAATACATCTTATCTACACCTGAGATCAATACTTTTGCAGTGCATCAGGGCTTGGTGTGTGTTTTTGGTGTCTGTATTTTGGTGTGGTATATCATTTTTTATTTTGATTTATTTAACGGAAATCCTTGATTTAAGAATATGTGGTTAGTTGAGGGCCTTTAGGCAACTCATCCAACCACCTGTAGCGACAAAACAAGAAAAAAAAAAAATAAAGTGCCACGCGTGTTGTGCCTTTCCAGATTCCACTTTTGCCCCTCTTTTTTGACTCGTTTTGATACTTTTGCCACAGGGAAGGAGCGTGAACGGCACGCAGACGGCGTCATCGTCGAACGACGGTGGTCTGACGGTGACGGAGCAGCAGGTGGCGAAGCTGATGGAGGAGGACATGGGCGCCGCCATGCAGTATCTCCAGGGAAAGGGTCTCTGCCTCATGCCGATTTCACTCGCAACCGCTATCTCGACCGCAACGGCCACTTCTCACAACCGCCACCAGCATCTTAACGGAGAGGCAGGACCGTCCTCGCCGAGCGTCTCAGCTTTGACAGTCCAGTCCGCAACAGCCGGAAACGGCGGCGAAGTCTCCGTGAAGGACGCCGCAGCTTCCTAGATGGATTGACGCCAACTGGTAACCGGCGAAATAAGGGTCTCTTCATAATTTGGCTTGTTCAGCATGTACATGGAACGACGCCACGATACCTTGAAATCTACTAACACTGCAACTTGAAATTTCTCTTTATATTATAAAGTTTATTACCAATCGAGTAATTTCCTCCAATCGAGAAGGCAGTTGGCGTCGCCTAGGCGTTAGTACGTTGTCATCTGCCTTGTTCGAATTCTCGTTTAAGTCGGTTATAAGTTTGTTTAGGCCGGTCTAGATCGCCTAGGCACCAGTATTTGAGAATGCGTTGGGCGGCGCCTAGGTGCAAGACACAATAATGTTTTAATTTTTTTTTTTGCAAAAAAAAATTTGCGAAAAAAAATTCGGGCGGCTGCCGACGGCCAGGCCATTTTCGGCTTTCTCGAATACTGGTAATTTGACAAGAAAAACTCTTATAGTATTCAATACTTCTCATGTAACATGTTCATAATTTTTTTTGATAAGAAAGTGATTTCATTCAAACAAACCGCAATATTACTCTTATAATTACAAACATAAGAACATACTACTTATCTGGTTCTGTCGAACCAGATATATGCTACTTGGTTGTTCGTTCGCCACGAATGTTCAGAGTCTTTCATGGAGGTTTGAAAGCATGGTTTAGGCCACATGCTACAGCTGGTTGTATCATCCAGTCCGTAAGTGTAGCCCAGTCTGATTTGAGGCCATTTGCGTCGAACCAGAACCAGGAGGATAACTTGATAGCTTCCTCAACATCTATGATTCCTTCGGTGTCAAATCTAACTCCGTTTTGCTCTTTCCATATGTACCACAACGTAGCTTGCCAAATGGCCTTCTATGTCTCCTTTCCCAATCGTTCCCTCAGGAGTTTCATATGACTGGTTAAGTGCTGCATAGGTTCGGAGTCTTCTGGTTTTTTCAACTGAAACCAGTCATAGATGATGCTCCAGATTTCCTGGGCGTGTTCACAAAAGAAAAACAAGTGCGCCACGGTCTCATTTGGCTTAGCACACCATATGCATCTCCTTTTTGCAATTGAGAAGTTGATCCCTCTCCTTACCAGGTTGTCAACAGTCTGGATCCTGTTATGTAGCACTCTCCAGGCAAACACCTGCACCCTTTTTGGTGCCACTGTCCCCCAGGCTGCAGCTGCTTCTGAATGTTGAACATGTGACTCTGTTTGGTAGGTTGTACATATGGCATACGCTGATTTTGTTGTATAGTCTCCTGATGTTGAACCAGTACAAAAGAGCCTATCTTGCGAGTGGTGCTCTAGCCGGTAATCTGAAATTTTCGATTTGAGTTCATCCACACGGTCTTCCTCCCATTGTCTTAGTGATCTGCGAAATGTCAAGTTCCATTGAATGCTATCCCCATCTTCAGCATAACATTCTATTCCAGAAATAATAGTGACAAAGGTCCTTCTCCTGTCCAGTTGGAATTCCAGAACAGCACTGAGTCTCCGACTTTGAGTAGTCTTTTTTCATTCGACGCATACCAGTTACTGTTTGATACATTCTCCCAGATATCAGTCCACATCCTTGATGCATTTTGAGGTGCAGTTATCAGGCCTAAGTCAGACATATGATCTGTGCTCCTCATATATTTTTCGGAGATTACGCTGCACCACAGACTGTTTGGGTCCTGCCTCCATCTCCATATCCACTTAGCTAAGAGCGCTGCGTTCATTGCTGGAAGATCCTTGATTCCTAACCCACTCTGTTGCTTGTCCAGGCATAGCATTGACCACTTCAGCCAATGTATTGGTTGCTTGTGCTGATCTGATTTACCCCAGATGAATCCAGCTATGATTTGCTTCATTTTCTTCATCACCTGCTTAGGAGCTTTGAAGACAGACAAAAAATAGATAGTTAAGCTGGTTAGTATAAACCCAAGCGGGTTAACCTAGTGGCGTAGACTGTATAGTGTAACTATTTGCTTATTGATCTCTAAAGTGATAGGTATTTAATTATTTAGGTGGATCGTTATTTATGTAGGCATGTATCTATTTCGGTGTGAGCGTAAGGGTATGGTCGGGGGTAAATTGGTATCTCAGTTATACCTGTTTCTCATTTTTATTATTTTATTTTATTTTATTTTCTATTTGTATTTTTTTGATTATTTATTATTTTTTTATTTTTTTTATTTTTTTTATTTTTATTTTTATTTTTATTTTTTTTCTTTTTGAGCTGGGGGTCTCTACGGAAATAATCTTCCCATCCTGTTGTGGGTGGAGGTATGATTGCGTACATCTTACCCTCCACAGACCCTACCTAAGGGCGGGATTCACTTGGTATGTTTGGTTTGGTTTGGTTTGGTTATTCTTATTTTTTAGTGATGGCAGAGCAACCGTAAGTAAATGTCTTTGTTGTGGCTGTGATATATGTATTGTATTACAATCACCCTCATGTTCCAACTTGTAGCACAACTTGCAAATGTTTTCCTTATGCATGTGATGGGGTTTTTTATTGATAATGTCGAGAAATTTTATACCACAGTAAAATTTGGCACTAAAATCACACTAAAAATATGTTGACGGCATGTAATTGGATAGTATGATTATGTGGGTCAACTCATGTTCCAATCAAATATCGCCAACACATTTTTAGTGTATTGTTGGTGCCAAATTTTAGCATGGTATAACATTTCTTGGTAATGTCATTGAGGGCATTTGAACCTGTGACCTGTAATTACAATTGTCACTCCCATAATCAGTAGGTCAACCCCTCTTTGACATGCGAATGTTATTAAAACATTTCAAAGTAGACCCACTTGTAAATCTTGCGATAAATTCCTATTGACCCTCCCTCTTTCCTTTAAACAAGTATCTTGGAGGAGGAGCATATTTCATTCTCCTAGTCAATCTCTTCCTCTCCCAATTCCTCTTATCATCATCATGCATAATGGTATCATAAAACAAGTAGTATTACCACATTGCAGCCATCCATTCATTATCTAGATTTTTATTCGAGATGGGGGTCACCTAAGTTGTTTAGGCGTTGCCCAAATACTGGACGGTCATCATCCGCCCTACCCAAATGATGTCTAAATACCCGCTTAGACTGCTTATACGTCTGTCTAGGCTGCTCAATGATGGGTGACCCCTAACTGCCTATGGACCATCCAATGTCTTCTATAACACTAATTTAGAATCATTCTTCAAACAACTATGTATGGCCTTATGATGAATAAGGTTGTTAGATTCAACAAGAGCCGAACATAAAACAATTAATTTGTAGATACATAACCACCAATCCAACTTAACCCACTCAATTATCTCTACTGAGTCCCCATCTTGTGGCCATATGGTGAATAATTTGCACTATAGTGGATAATTTTGCAAATCTGATAACGACAATCAAAATTGATCATACCATTTGAAAGCTTATACATAAGAGATCAAAGGTCCATATTTTGGTATGATCCTGGCGACTTCATCGCCGTGAATTTGTAAAACTCAATTAAGAACTACTTAACCCAAGAGGAAAAAGTGAAACAAAATTATCGATGACTAAGCCATCGGAACCGCGAAAGAGCATGAAGCTTTTAATCTCCTATGTATAAGTTTTTCAACGGTACGACCAATTTCGTTTTTTGTTATTGGATTTGAAAAATTGTCCATTGTAGTGAAAATTGTTCCTCCAAAATTGTCCATAAGAACTTTGTTTTAGCTGTGCTTATCTTAAAAATGAAGAAAATACACAAACTCATGTTCATAAAACTCATGTTTTAACGGGTAGAACGTTCTTTTTTAGGCATCTCATTCTCAATTAGGTGCACACAATTTTTTGTTAGATATTGTAACTAGGATAATTCAACTAGAGTTTAGGATGTCCCAAATTCAGATGTACTACTACTCCTTCAACGATCAATGAAAGTAAAAAAAATATTCATACAATACAATTCGACAAGATAGAACACACATTTTTTCAAAACAACAAGGTGAAATATTTTTTTTATAAAAAAAGACTTCCATTCATAATCAAATTAATACCGTGTAGTTTTACAAAAGTATGGACTACTCGTCCAAGTACACGAACAATGTTACATTTCCACTCCCCCTACAGTGACTCACGGTGGTTTGAATGCAAATTCAAGTCCGAGTGCGAGACGTGGATGTGGATGACGTATCCAATCCGAGAGGGTTGCTCTTGAAGAGTTTTTTCCATGAGCTTCTATCCAAAACCATGTAGATGGCTTTATAGTTTCTTCTACATCCACTATACCTTCATTATCGAATCTAACTCTGTTTCGTTCTTTCCATATATACCATATCGTGGCTTGCCATATTGCTTTCCAGATTTCTCTTCCAGCTTTACCTTTGAGCATTTCCATATGCTTGTTGAAGTGGCCAAAGGGTTCTGTTTCATTATGTTCTTGTAAACCAAACCAACTGTATATGTTAGACCAAACTTCTTTTGAATGCTCACATGTGAAGAAGAGGTGGGCTATCGACTCCTCCTGCTTCGCGCACCATATGCATCACTTTTCAACCTCCATGAATTGAATGCCTCGTCACTCAAGGTTGTCTACAGTTTGTATTCGTCCATGCATGATTCTCCAAGCGAATAGTTGTACCTTTCCTGGTGACAATTTGCCCCATGTAACTGAAGTTTCTGTTCTTGCTGGTTCTATAGATGTCTGGTTGGCTCTATATGCATCATATGCAGAGGAGGTTGAGAATTCCCCCGTTTCTGAAGCGTTCCATATCATTTTATCCGGCATGTCCTGCTCCAGTCTGTAGCTTGCGATTGATTCTGTGAGTTCACTCAATCGGAGAAGCTCCCATTCCCTGAGGTTCCTGCGAAAGTGAAGATTCCAATGTACCTCTCCTTCAACTTCTGTGTACAGGTCCACCACCAAAGCCTCATAACAAGGTGAAATGTGAATTTCACATTCTGAAGCAAGTTGAAGGTAGAGTTTATTTTTTAAGCAATGCAAGTTGAATGTAGAGTATAACAAAGCAGTTACATGGCCAGCAGGTTTTGTCCAGCACCTGCTCGCCCAGCCCAAACAGTATATTTTTTGTCCAAAATTTTCGTTCTTAGTAGGAATCAAACTGGCACCCCTTCTCTATAGCATTTCCTCCTACCATCTCGCCCACTGCGTGTTTTGGTTATTTAGGTATCGAAATTATATATTGCCACTTCAATCTATAAAATATATATATAATAGGATAAATATAACGGCGGCTTCGGTTCCGAAAAATTAAAATCATATCCTATAAATTCAAAAAAAATTGGTAATTATAAACCCAAAACTTAAATCTTATAAATTCTAAACCTCATAAACACTAAACCTTACAATTCAATAATTTTTTAAATTATTTGGAATTAATATTACGGTGGCTTGGCTGCCGTAAAAATCTAAAACCCTATTTTATGAACCCTAAACCCTAAATGCTACAAACTCTAAATCCTATAAACCTATGAATTCTACTATTTTTATTTTTTGGAATTAATAAAAAATCTAAACTCGATCATATAAACCCTAAACCCTAAATGTTATAAGCCCTAATTAATATAATCGTAAATTCTATAAACGGTAAATCATAAATATTTTAAAAATATAATTAAAAAATATTTTAAGAAATCTATTTTTTTTAAAGGGAAGGGAAATTTTATTGCAAATCGTGAAAGGATTAAAAATTACAAATTAATCTTCATCCTAAAAACCGAATCCACCTTCCATGTCACTTGAAAAGTCATCTGAGCAATATTTGGGATTGGGGAAGTTACGACCACTTCAGCACAGGTTAAGATTGATCGAAGGGTTGATTTTTTTCTTCTTACCAGACTTCTTCTTGGCTTTTTTGGCCAACTCTTGGTTATATGCCTCCATTTCGGATTTCGAGAGTGTCTGCCATGTTCGATCTGTGCCTGAGTCTGGCGGTGAGATCCTCCATTCTAGAGGTTCGATATCGTAAATTCTGTCTGGATCAGAGTCTTGGAGGTACATTGCACGACTCTGAATGCTGGAGGAGAACTTGGGTGTGTACGGAGTGGCCCTTGGGTTGAGCCTCAAAGCCAGACTGTCAT
>JAOYMZ010087443.1:0-11033 GCA_025802335.1 Pinguicula primuliflora
GGAGTTCTATTCAAGACTCCTTGGCAAATGCAGAGATTCCAGACTTCCGATCACGGATCCATATGCCCTCCTTGGACACCAGTTCTACTCAAATTCTATGGGGGGACCTCAGACGCCCTTTTCTTCACCCCAGGAGGGGGGTTCATCAGGGACATCCTGCGTTACCCTATCTATTCTTTCTATACATGGCTCGTTTAACCCATGCCATCAACCTTGCAACCTAGGGCGGGACATGGAAGCCTATGATTTTTGGAAGGGGAAATTCTACCTTCACATCTACTATTTGCAGATGATCTGATTTTATTTTTGGAATGCAATGGGGATCAAGCTAGGGTGGTTATTAATGTTTACATCAGTTCTGTATCTCTTCAGGAAAAGCTATCAACTCCCACAAGTCTGAGGTGGAATCTATCCTAGGTGTACAGAGAGTGGATGACCTGGGAGTGTACCTCGGGGTTCCAATTATACATAGGCGGATAAGCAAACAAACTTATGAATCCCATATTATTAAGATGCATTCCAAAACCAGGAAATGAAACTCACAGTGCATCTCTCTTGCAGGTAGACTTGTCCTCAGCAAGTCCATTCTGAATGCACTACCATCCTACCAGATGCAGACATCCCTAATGCCACAAAGCATCTGCGGTGAGATGGACTGGATTACTCGAAACTTCATTTGGGGGTGGGGGGTGGGGGACTGACTAAGAGAGGAAAGTATCTGTGATTAGCTGGGACGAATGTTGTCAACCAAAAAAATAGGAGGGTTAAGACTGACAAAATACAAAGACGCTAATCTGGTTTTTATATGCTAGGTTGCTTGGAACCTGATCATAGGACAGAACAAACAATGGATAAGAATCTTTGAAGCAAAGTATGGCATCAAAGGGGAGGACCTATTGTGGAAAAGACATCTAAAGGCAGGATCCCACATTTGGCGCTCAGTCATCAAAGCCCTTGACGTGATTGCCTCAAGTAGTGTGTGGGTAGTGGGAAATGGGAAATAATCTGGTTTGGCTGGATGTGTGGGGACCTTTTAATACCAATCAACTTGGTTTATCTTTAATCCCGCTAATTGAGGATATTATCTACCTAAGTATTGCAGATTTTGGTCTACTACCATCGGGCTAGGATGAAGGGAAGCTTAGAAGCTAGCTTCCCAACAATGTTGTCGACCGCATTCTAGCAGTCATGCCCCCTCTTCTCCAGATGAAGGAGACAGACTAGTTTGGCGAGGCTCCCTATCAGGGAAGTTTACAACACCATCTAGTTTATTGCATATTATGTCCCCTAGGATAAATCTGGAAAATATCATTTGGACCATAATTTGGTCTCTGAAAGTTGCTGAAAACGTCAAAGTATTCCTGTGGAAATCCGCTCGGAACTATTTATGGACAAATTTTGAGCGATTCCGCAGGAAGATCGCTGGCTCACCAAACTGCCCTGTCACTGACCTTCCAGAATCTACCATTCATATCCTAAGGGACTGTCACAGCAGTAGGCTAGTTTGGCAAGCTTTGGTCAGCAGCTTTCCAATGGATTTCTGATCATCAAATGCTTACCCTGAATGGCTTGAAGAAAATCTAAGTCATGCATTCCATACAGGAATGGTACAGTATTTCAGGCCAAAGAGGTGTCACATGTAGCGTTTGTTTCCATCATCAAATCACACTTTGGCAAAAATCAGAGGGCCTTTTATAAACAATCGGGATAAAATCAAACACGATCAACAGCGCTGAGAGCCTTACCTCTGTGCTCTATAGTGGATCTTGCACCATCAAAAGGTCTCTTCGATTTCCTTCTCAATGTCGATGCAGCAGTGTCATGCAGCCCTTTTGCGGCCACCGTTGGTAGGATTTTCGAGGAATATTGGCATCTGTTCGGTAATTCAGGCAGAACTTTGGGCCATACAAAAAGGGGTGGAGTTAATTGATGAGATGAATCTGTCTAATGTCAAAATTATGATAGACAGCCTCGAGGCTATGAACCTGCTCACGGGTAGGGAAGAAAACTTACACTTTTCTCCTATGGTGGCACGGATTCAAACTGCTATGAGTGATGGTGTTGATCTATTTCTCCAATTCGTTCCTCGGATGGAAAACTAGCTGGTCGATATGCTTGCAAAGCGGGGCCTAGTGTTACCCACATGCACCATAATTTTCTTCGACGATGAGCCATACACCAAGAAAATTGTGGCCTCTAGAGATGGTGCAAGAGTGCATCTGGCTCATCCGCTACTCCACGCTATGGGGGAGCCAAGCCTGGCAAATGCAGCTAGACACGCTACACTGAGGGCGGGCAGTCCCATTCCTCTGAACAATTTGGCACAAAATAGTAGTACCCAAGAGGATCAGACTCTTAACACAATTGACATCGGAGTTGTGTGATCGACTGGAATGCCCTATCTAGTTATCGAGGATGGGGTTCACGTGGAGAACATTCCTGTAGTCCACGTACATTCTCGACCCACAGATGTTTTTGAAGAACCCTCCCTGGAACTTCCTATTTTACCCACAACCATAACTTTGTAAATCGTGGCATTTCTAACAGATTTTTTTGCTCCATAATCGGTTTCCCAAATAAAAAGTGCTTCGCTCCCGAATAGTAATCTCAATTGTCGGATGAAAATCAAATGGCCGGAATTAAAAAAAAACTGGCCACAAAAAGAACACACGGTCAATTCCTTCATGGCGTCAAATCCCAATCTCGCATTCGACGAACGAACCCTTCCTCGCATCCGGGTAAATTTTGGTTGCGCGTTCTTGTAAACCAAACCAAACCAAACATACCCAGTATATCCCGCCCTTAGGCAAGGTCTGGGGAGGGTGGGATGTACGCAATCATACCCCACCACTGGGACGGGGAGATTGTTTCCGTGGAAACCCCCAACTCAAAAAAAATAAAAGAAAAAGAAAAAAATAAATTAATTAAAAATAAAAATAAAATAAAATAAGATAAAATAAAATAAAAAATAAAAACAATAAATAAAGAAAAAGAAAAAGAAAATAAAATACACTAAAATAAAATAAAAATAATGATAATAATAATAATAGGGCTAATACTAATAAAACAAATGACTGAAAAACTAAATAACTGTATAATAAAAACCTACGTACATACCAGAATAAATGAATGACTGCACAGATAACGAACATACTACATAACTGCATTCTACTCTTAGTAGATGACATACAATTACATGCACTATATTCACTAGTATGTCCCACTTATTTTGAAGGGAGTTGGTTTTCTAATTTCATTCATGTAAGCAATTGTTTTTTATTTCAATTTGCAAAATAAATCAGCCTAGTTTGAATTGCAACAAATTTTTTTGATGATGAAGGTCTGAGGTGATTACTAGTTTGAATTGTGACGATGATGATTTTCCCATGGATTAAAATTGTTGATCAAATGATGTTGTCAAGTCTGATGTTTATGAGGAGGATGTTTTGCAGCGTTTGTTCCCAGGAGTTTAAGGATTTGTTCTGCATTCTGTTTAAGGATTTGTTATTTGTTCATCTTTGTTGATTAAAGGAGGATATTTAATCATGTATGATGATTCTGTTCAAGGATTTGTTATTCTGTTATGCTTTTGTTCCCAGAATGTTTGTTGTTCAAGGACGTTCGTTGTTCCCAGAATGTTTGTTGATTAAAGGTTATGTTCTGCATTCGTTTACATCACTCATGTCTAATCATGTTATACAGCAGGTTCCAAGGTTCTGCCATGGCAGGTTCATATGTTTTCCAAGGTTTTGCATACAGATGAACTCTATCGAGAATTTGTTTTGCTATTTGCTAAACATTTATGCTGCATTTGTTATTCTATTCCGCTTTTGTTCCCACATTGTTTTTTTTATGTTGTTATACAGTAACTTTTGTTATTTGAGAAAAAAATTGCATATGTAACTCTGCAAAATTGTGAATGTTTGGGTGGCTCTTATATTTGTTATAAGATGGATTTTGACGCTGTGAAGGAAGCCCTGTTCAACGTTCGTGAAGTATTCTTTTTGTTGCCAGTGTTTTTGTAATCTCGGCCGTCGAATTTTACTATTTTGGAGGGAAGCTTTTTTTTTATGTGGGAAATTAATTCTTTGGAAAATTTTTGAATGGGCCACAAAAACGTGGCCTATTTTTGAAAATGTCACACACCTGTCTTCCAAAGACCGGTGAGAGCAACCGGTCTTTGAAAGACCGGTATACTGAAATACCGGTCTTCCAAAATCCGGTGGTGATTAAGATTCTTAATCACCGAGATTAAGAACTACCGAACTTTGCAAGTCTAATACTGGGCTTAGAAAAAACAAATTTGCAGCAAAATGTTTGATGAACTGGTTGAAGAACAGCAAGAATGTTTGAAGAACAGCAATGATATTTGAAGAAAGCAGGAATGTTTGCAGAATTGAGTTCGAAGTACAAAACGGCATATACAATTGCCGGAAAATACACTTCACCTTTCATTCATCGATGCATGCCTCGTCGTCAATCGGAAGATTCTTGTTCTGATAGAATCCACTTCTACTGACAATAATGAAGCTACATGCTCAACTATTTCTTCAGCAATAAAAGATCCTTGAACCTCCCCAGGTGCCCGCATAGCTGATGGGAACGATAGAGCACCCCAGTCATACTTTAGCAACTGGGCAGTCTCCAATGCAAGTAGATTGACCTTAGTAGCACATCACAGCGAAGAATTTTGCCTGGGAATAAGAGCCGGGTGTGGCTGGGGACGGTGGAATCAGAGCAACATGGTGGAGTCTGGCGGGGTACGGTGGAGTCATAGCAGCACAGAATAGATCTGGCGGGCTTAGCCCAAGTCAAAGCAGCATGGTGGAGTCGTCAAGTGCTGATTTCTCCATGTGCGCTCCGACGAAGCTCGGTCCCACGGTCAAGAGAGGGCTTGGATCTCGATCTCAACCTACCACCACCTCCCTGGGTCAAGAGCTGGGATCTTCATCTCAATTTGCAAACTTGCCCAGTACCGGACTTGCAAAGTCCGGTAGCTCTTAATCTCTGTGATTGAGAATCTTAATCACCACCGAATTTTGGAAGACCAATATTTCAGTATACCGATTTTTCAAAGATCGATTGCTCTCACCGGTCTTTTAAATAGGCCACATTTTTGTAACATTTTTAAAACTAGGCTACATTTTTGTGATACATTCAAAAAATTTCCCAATTCTTGAGCTGAAAAAATCGGCATTTCCAAGCCGAAGTTGTATTGAAAAAAAAAAGGTATAAATATAACAGTGGAAACAAATTAAAGCAAACGAAAAGGCCACCCCATTTTTCCTTTGCCAAATACCGTCTGCGGTCTGCCAAACTAAAAAGCCGGTGCCCGCAGTAAATTGAAGCTCTTCAATTTTCTGTTATCATTTCGAGATTTGATTCTTCAATCTCGTCTGGTCTGAGCCAGGGACCTTGGCTTGTGTTTGAGCTATTTTTCTCTTTCGATTTCGGGGGTTCATTTGCTTTTGTTTTTTGCTGTATCCAAGTGAAAAAAAAATTCAATTTTGAAGAAATGAAATCTGGGAAGAGTCATCAGGAAGATGAAGAGGATGATGAGTATGAATTTGGTGGAAGGAGAGATGCCACCCCATCCTCGAATAAAGGTAAAAATACAAACTTTTTTTCTCTGTCAGTCTGAAACCTGATAAAGTTTATTTGATTTTATTATGATTGTTGAATTACTATAATCTAGCTGATATTTTATATACTTTGTGGAAGTAGATGGGAAGGGCAATGACAAGGTTAATGCCATGAGGTCTAAACACTCGGTAACAGAGCAGCGTCGGAGGAGTAAGATAAATGAAAGGTGAATAGATTTTTTTTGAAAGGTGAAGAGAACATTCTCTTTCAATGTTAGTGTGCATAAGTTCTGACTGCTGAGCTTCAAACATTCTACTGCACTTGTTTGAAGTTCAAGCATGTGCATGACGAAATCACAATGTGTTTTATATAGCGAACATGATTCTTCTTCAGAAAGGGGTTAGATTAGCGGGTAGGCAATCTAACCCCTTTCTTGTACAAGGAGGCAAGGCGGTGTCGTACTCTTTTTCTTTTTACCCGATTTTATTCTATAAGATGGCGAGACGGTTTACCCTCCTCACTTAGTGGGTTCGGACGGACAGGAGGTGTCCAAGTATAATCCGAATCTAGGTTTTTCCGTTGATTTATTTTAGGTTCATCAAATGGGTAGAAAATTACTATGTTTTTGTTTTGAAGCTTCTTTATTTTGGGATTATTATGTAAATTTTCTATATCCATTATCAATAAAAGCAAGGGTTTAAAAAAAAGATTCTTCTTAAGAAACACGTTTGATTCTAGGATTGATGAACCTATTCTTTGCTTCTGTTTTATCTATGTGTTTACCGATTTTCCATGTTATTCTATTTTCTTCTCAAGGCATGCTAAAATTGATGATCAAATGTGATAAGCATAAGATGTGAGTGTAGGAGCGAGTTAAAGGGCACTTCTTTCATTGATTAGTTATTATCATCAGCCTTCATGTAGATCATTGTTGATGAATGTCCAGCAGTAACTAAGGGTTTGTTTCGTATATGTAGCAGTTTTAGTTTAAGTTCCTGATGCTAAGCATTGTTTAGCTAAAGCTATCTCTTTCACATGCCTTAGATATCAAGTTTTGAGAGAATTGATACCTCACAGTGATCAGAAGAGGGACACTGCCTCGTTTTTATTAGAGGTATTACTGTTAAATTTTCTAATTAACAGCTATGGTGTTGCGGAGATATTTTTTAGATCATGTGATGTGTAAACCTTTGTTCTAACATCTGATCTCTGGATGCAGGTGATTAATTATGTACAATTTTTACAGGAAAAGGTTCAAAAGTATGAGGAGCCGTATCAGACTTGGAGTTCGTCAGAGCCAACAAAGCTGATGCCATGGGTTTGATCTCGATTCCCCAATTCTAACCTTTTTAACATTTTAACCCTGGGGTTGTCTAGCTGGGATTCAGGTTCGAATCCCACTGGGAGTCTACTATCCATTCAGGGCCACGACCGCGGGCTTACGAGTTAGGCCCAAGTTTGGCTCGGTTTGTGAGGGAGGTCCCCTTGCATAAACCCCCTATTGGAACTAGTCAGGCTGCAAGGCTTGGATATCCATAGGGTTATAAAAAAAACTTTTTGACATTACTCTTCTTGATTCTCTAGAGGCTGAATTTGTTTTTGCAATATTTTACTGTCCTGATTCTACTTTCTTTTATTCCTGATATAGAGAAACAGTCATTGGCGTGTTCAAAGTTATTCCAGCCAGCCACAGACCATTAAGAATGTTGCTGGCCCCGGTTCAACATTTCCTGGACAGTTTGATCAAGATACTGTTGCTGCCCCAATGACCATGCAAACGGTCCAGCAGCATCCTCTGGAACCTGGACTCCCTTGTGGGCCTATGGAGCCCGAAGTTGAGCACGCGGACAAAGCAACGGTCATCCCTTTGCATCTGCAAGAAACCATCCCAGTATCCCTTGGAAATGATGTCTCATTTTCCCATACGTTACACGGGGCTCCTCCAGATGCACAGCCAGCAGCATGTCCTAACGCTTCCGATGCTATGGACCACCAAGATGATACGACAATTGAGGGCGGAACAATTAGCATCTCAAGCGTTTACTCACAAGGGTGAGTTGCTGACATCTGAAACATTGAAAACGTTATACCTGTCCACTATAAGCTTTAGTTTTTCCCCGCTCACATCTTTTTCATACTTCAAATGCCTTTTCTTGGATCTTGAATGCTGAGTGATAAAAACATGTTCCATTGTTGCTATTTCCGTTTGCTTTCTGGAAGCTACCAGTCGTCACTAACTTTATCTGGGAAGAGGGGATGACTTTATCACTGCATACTGTACATTGCCCGCGTGGCACTGCAGGATTGACCGATCAGCGGGCTTGCACAAAGGTGTTGAACACTGGCCCACCTGCTGCACCAATCCCGCAGTGCCACGTGGGTACTATGCAGTGTGCGATGAGGTCTCACCGCACACCCCGTGCATTCCTTTATCTGACATTCCCAAATAATACTGTATGATTAAGGTCTTATAAGAGTTATTTGATCATAAATCAGGTTGCTAAATGCACTGACCCAAGCTCTTCAGACAACTGGTCTGGATCTTTCCCGAGCCGCCATCTCCGTCCAGATCAATCTTGGAAAACGGGATGATAGAAGTTCCATTCAGGGGCTATCAAGTGACAAGGTGTCTGCATTGAACTTTTAAATACTTATATTTTCTTGCATTCTCTGAGCTCCGTAATCCAAAGAATCCTGCTCCTGCTGCAGGACCATGGTGCGCCTATGACTTCTACCAGCCAACCTGGTAGAACCTTCAATGAAGCAAACAATACTGAAGATTTTGATCGAGCTCATAAAAGGCGAAAGAATTGATTATTACCGTGCCTTGTGAAGAGTTTCAAGTTCCCATATTCCACACTAGATCATTGCATAAGGTTTTGAACATGGCTCAAGCTATTTCTGTTCACAATATATATATATATACAGAACCGTTGTCAGTTTTACGGTGGTCAGTTTTACGGTGGTCAGTTTTCCCTTGCGTGGACAATTTTTTCAATTAACCATCCGTTTTTGAAATTGATCGCACTATTGGAAAGCTTATACATTGAATTGCATATGTTCAAATTTTGGTGATATTCTGACGACGTTATCACCGTTTAACAGAGAGTTATAAATACCCTTGGGTTAAGTAGTCCTAAATAGGATTTTAGAAATTTCCGGCGACTTCGTCGTCGGAAACCAGACCAAAGCATGAAGCTTTTCATTTACAATGTATGGGCTTTTCAATGGTGCGACCAATTTCGAAAATGGATGATGCTACGAAAAAATTGTACACGGATGGGGAAAACTGACTACAGTAAAAGTGTACGTAAGAACTGAACTCTCTCTATATATATTTGTAACTGGGTAGTGTTTTCATGGATATTGGGCTTAGGATTGGTTTATTTATGAATGTTTGCGAAGGATTGGCTGCATCTATGGGTGCTGGTGGAGCATTTGTATTGCACTGCACTAAGACATGAGTTGAGTTGGATCCTACTATAGAGTATCACCTCTTAGCACACCATCACCATTAATGGGTAAGCGCACACACATATGTTGGTGTGTGTATGCGAGACTCATTACTCATTAATAGGGGGTGGTGTCATGATGGTGTGCTATAGAGATGGTGCTCTATAGCATTACGAGAGTTGAGCCGAATGTCTTGTCCGTATTCAAATGCCGGCAAATGTAGGAGATGTACATCATGCATTGTCACAGGGAATTTTAGTATCAGCAGCCCAAGCACAAGGAAGTGCATGATATAAACACGTGGAATTACTACTCCAAGTTGCATTGGCTCCCACCAAAATGCATCCTCCACTTGGATTACAAACAATACAATATGGGTTAGTTTGGTTTGCCGAAATTGATTACGGAGTGTCTGTAATGAATTTTTTTCAGCTCCAGAATCAAAGTTGCCGAATAAAAATCCTTTGCTCCCGAAATGTAATCTGGGCCGTCGGATGAAAATCCGATGGCCCAGATTAAAAAATAGAATTAAGACCAAAAGTACTCCAATAAAGTCATCCAACAAACGCCGTCTTCCAATCCTTCCACTTTCGTCTTTGTTGCAAACTTGGATTTGGAACAAATCCTTCCTTTCTCTCCATTTGTCGTCTTTGTTGCAAACTTACAAATCCTTCCTTGCTTTTAAGGATTTACTTCATCTCTTGATAATTGTAAATTTGTTCTCAAGAATTTCTCCCCATTTTGCATTCGATTTGTTGGGGTTTGCAGTTTTCGACCAATAGTTCAATTTATCACCTATTTTGCAGCGGATTTGGCTGTATGATTCGTTTTGCACCTACTGTGATTCAAGGTGATGTGCAATTTTTATGGGTTGCAAAGATTTTGTTCCCAGGAGGATGTTTTACAGCTTTTGTTCCCAGGAGGATGTTTTGCAATGATATTTGTTGCGGTGTAATTATTTGTTCATGTCGGCTGGTGGAAGGATTTCTTCATTTTTGTTGTGGAAGGTTTTGGTCACTGTGGCTGTGGGAGTGAACGTCACATTTTGGATTTGTTCTTGTTGACGCCCTGGGATTTGTTGTTGGTATTAATTCTGTTTTTTTAATCTGGCCGTCCGATAAATATCGGACAACCTAGATTACATTTCGGGACAAAAATATTTTTATTCGGGAGCATTGGTTGTGGAGCAGAAAAAACTCTATATGTAATAGGGTTGATTTGAAACATAACCAAATAATTTAGTATGGTTTATTCGAATTTATTTGTAAATATATCGCTTGGTTGTCAAGTACTTTCTCATGATGCCCAAATGAATGGTTACCGTTAAATGATGGAAAAATGACAATTATTCTTGACCATAATAATGCCCAATTTGCCATACTATCATTTTTTCATTAAACCCACACAAAAATGCATTAACACATATTAACCCACCGTATAGAATATTAGGTCCTACAAATTCAAATACACTGTCACATAGAGATAACTAAATATATAAACATATTAATGCATTAAAGCTATGCACCAAATAGGATTTCCCATTGATCAAAGCATGGGAACCATCTTCTTTTCAGATGCAAGTATCGAGAGGTTCTATATCCTAAGAAAATTTAACAAGAAAATCATAAGAAATGTTATGTGTCAATATCCCCATTGAACAAGTGGTTGACCCACATCTTTTGAACAACAATTAACATGATGACATATCATATTTCTAAGAATTTAATTTTACTGAAGGATCCCGTAAATAACTCTTAGTCATCCACAGCCAACTGTTTCTTTTCAGGATCAATAATTGCATCATTTTCGTTCATAAATATCTTCCACAAATAGTATGTTGTCTTCCAATATCTCATCTTATTGTTCACCATTAAATCCTTGATAGGTGACTCATCCACACATGCAACTACCCATGATGTTTGTTGGGGATTTTGGGCACATGACTTAAGTTCATTAGTACTTTGTTACATATATTAGTATATTTGTTACACTAACGC
>JAOYMZ010087454.1:0-11031 GCA_025802335.1 Pinguicula primuliflora
CAATCCTCAATCTTGTACCAGTGCACAACCCATTTCGAGGGGATATATTTTGAAGTAGCATTACCGGGCTTCCCACCTTCAGTGCTAGTCGAAATGGGGGCAGTCCTGAGGGATTCGATGAGTTCAGATGCTCACTCGAATAGCGATTGGTTATGCTAGAATTCCCATACTCATCTTCTGAAATCTTATCCGCCGCCAGGTTTTGGAGGATATAGTGGCTTTGTTTTGGAGGAACGCATTAACTTTTCGTCCATCTAGTGAAGGGTCTTGCATGAGTTATATTCGATGTCCATTTTTTTCAAATAGTGCCTGTCTGAATGTAGAAGACCCATCACTGATGAGGACACATGCTCGACATCATTATACATGCTTTCTAAATATTCTTCATCTTCATGAGTTTTACTGCAAATGTTTTATTGCACAGATATTTGAGGTTACAAAATGATACACGTTACTAAATGCATTAATTAGGTAAAGTGTTTTTAATGGATATTCGACATTCACAGAAATGATGAGCTTGTGTATTGGGATACTAATGTTTGAAGTGGCAATTGTTCTCTTTCCGGATTATGGCTGCAAATATTTAAAGTGCAAACAATACATAAGACAACGATATAAATGAATATACACATGAGCATGATTGTGTCAAATGCGTGAATTAGCGAATGCGTTGTTTAATGGAAGATAGAGCACTTACATATTTGTAGTCTGATAATAATGGGTACTATTATTATTGATGATGTTATGATTAGCATATGTCTGTATGAATAAATAAAAAGTAAGTACATATTTTAGTTTGATGATATTAAGTACTTTAATTTGAAAACATACCAAACGTTCTCCGATATTTCGTCTTGTTCTTTGTGCAATCTATTTGGAAATATATCAACAGTAAGTACTATTATTCAACGAAAATATTTTACATGCACACAACAAAAAAAATCTTATGTATGGTAACTCTAGTACTATTAATCGAAGATAGACCTGGTGTTCATCGTCATCAAGTATGTCTATTTCTGAATTGTTCCTTCTTGGACGTTTGCCAATGACAATCATGTTCATGCTCTCCTTCACCCCATTAAGAGCATCAGTTGGGATCGCGGGACATGAACTAATCCCCTGATTGGGAGTTTTTGTCAAATGATGTTTGAATCGCGTAATATTTGGCATGACTTTCTCACAGAATTTGCATTTAATTTTATTGTTGTACAATCGATGTGCATATTCCCAGCAAAAGTCCAATGCGTGAACCACTGCTCGAGTATACAAAGGTAAGTAATATTTTCAGTTATTTTGGGTAAATACATAAATAAAATGTAATTAATGTGCAAGATATATAAGAAAAATAATAAATATCTTATTTTAATAAATGATGAGTTTACTCAGATTACCGTGTATATGCTAAAAATTCAAAATTGGAAAGTATTAAAACGAAAGAGATATACAAAAGGGTGAAATTAATTCGGCTAAAAAGCAAGTTTGACAAAATAAAAAGTTGTTCAATCCTGGTAATCAAAAGCACAATTAAATTTTTGTCTATTTCTTTTTAAACTTGCTACCACAATAGTAGAAATTCTCATGTAATAGCCATCACAATAGTACAAATAGCCAAATTCACATGTAATAACCATCATAATAAGACAAATTCACATGATAAGCTTAAAAGATGCACCTTATATTTGATAAATTAAAATTCACATGACAATTAAATTCCAAATTAATAGAGACTATCTTCTCTAATGCGCATATCGGCATAATCAGCATGGGTTTAGCTCATCAACACTGCCAAATATACCATCTCATATTTGAATCTTGAACATAGACAATCTTAGAATAAATGTGAAATAAAAAAGGTACTATATTTTAAAGTTGTCAATGGAAACATATGGCTTTATTGCATTGACGATAAAGAAGTTTACATAATGACAGAGAGTCATCAACAAATGAAAATGAGCTACATGCAATAAAACAAATTGAGGTAGATAAATTAGCAAAAAAAAATTAATATCTTTAGTGCAGAATGGTCTTCAACAAAAGGGCATTATACATGATATCCAACACATAATGCAATCTTAATGATGTTCAAAGAATTTGGTGATGCGCATCTATGCGGACATGGCCACGTTGAACCTCATTAATCGCTTCATCCAATTCGGAAGTCAGTTGGGTGAGCATAACGTTGAGTGCTACTACATTCCTAGTAGAGTTTGTTAATTCTTGTTGCGCATTGGTCAAGCTACTTTGCCACTCTGCGAGTTCTTGTTTTAGGCGAGCTGCTTCAACAATAGTGGCTGATGAAAATCGCTTTCTTGCGGGTCGTTTAAACCGAGCCATATGATTGTACTTAAATGTGAAAAGAATAGAAGAATGAGTTTCAAATCAAAATATATTGTGGCAACTGACAATGAATACTTCTTCAAAATTGTACAACAATTGTGGTATCCAGTTGTTGACAAAACCCAAATCTTGGTACATGCTACTAATCGGTAAATATCCAATCATGGAAATATGAAAGCATGAAAGAAATAAACTCCAATCTTGGAAACACTTTAGGATATTGGAAGCATGAAAGAAAAGTTATAACTAAACCATGCCAAGAAAAGTTATAACTAAACTACAGTTTATGATTGTACCTAAATGTGAGAAGAATAGAAGAATGAGTATGAAGGCATAAAAGAAATAAACTCCAATCATGGAAACATGAAAGCATGAAAGAAATAAACTCCAATCATGGGAACACTTTAGGATATTGAAAGCATGAAATAAAAGTTATAACTAAACCATGCCAAGAAAAGTTATAACTAAACCACAGTTTATGATTGTACCTAAATGTGAGAAGAATAGAAGAATGGTATGAAGGCATGAAAGAAATAAACTCCAATCATGGAAACAACTTAGGATATTGAAAGCATTGAACAAAAGTTACAATTAAACCAAGCCAAGAAAAGTTATAACATACATTTAACTGCAAGTAAATTGATTTGGTCCATTTCCAAACCCCTGCGGATGATCAAGTCCTTTGTCTCCTTTTAATCCAATCAAATTTAAATAGGGAAGCAGAAAAATATGACAACCAATACGTCTCATCTAAACAGATAGAAGATCAATCTAGTCATGGCAGCGAAAGTTGAAGCAAAATGGACTTTAATATGAATGTTCCCAAAATTGGGCCTGGAATAGAAAGATTGACACAAATTGACAGGAATTGTTTGACCAAGCAAATCATATGATTGTACCTAAATATGGAAAGAATAGAAGAATGAGTTCCAAATCAAAATATATTGTGGCAATCGGCAATGAATACTTCTTCAAAATTGTAAAACAGTTGTGGTATCCAATTGTTGATAAAACCCAAATAAGTTACAATTAAACCAAGCCAAGAAAAGTTGTAATATACATTTAACTGCAAGTAAATTGGTTTGGTCCATTTCCAAACCCTGATCAAGTCCTTTGTCTCCTTATGGCAGTAGAAAAATATGACAACCAATACAATCTCATCTAAAAAGATAGAAGTAAATTGATTTGGTTCATTTTGCTTCAACTTTTGTAAGCCAAAAAAAAACCCTTGCAGATGATCAAGTCATTTGTCTCCTTTTAATCCAATCAGATTTAAATAGGGCTGCAGAAAAATATGGCAACCAATACAATCTCATCAAAAAAGATAGAAGTAAATTGATTTGGTTCATTTTGCTTCAACTTTCGTAAGCAACAAAAAATCGAGTTTTCCATAACCACACTAAATCCACTAAACTCATATTCCAAGAGGTAAGTCGAGCAATACGGAATGGTGAGACAAAAAAATTGTACCTGATAGCCTCGTATATACTGCACGGATATGGCTGAACAGCCCTAACGGGGGAAGAAATTGCATCCCTCATATATACTGTCAGATGCTGGCTGAACAGCCCTAACGGGGGAAGAAACTGCATCCCTCATATATACTGTCAGATGCCGGAGGGATTGGATCAAATCCATATGCTGATTAACCATATAGATTTGGTGGGTCAAGAGTTATCAGATGGAGAATTCGATTTTGGGGATTGAAGCAAATCGCTGGAGAGGACATTTGAGAAGATTAGGTTGTGAGGAAAGTGGCGTGAGGTGTTGAGGACGAGAAGACCTCTTTCTCTCTCGGCGATTTTATGCAGTGATGAAGTGGAGAAATTTAAACTCACGTGGCGAATGAGTTGGAGACATTTAAACTGAGCGACAACTTTAATTTTGATGACATGGCGTAAAATTGAGTTTTCTCCTGCTGACATAGACCGCTCTATTTTTGTATATAGATGCGGTCTGTATGTCGTATTTTTTTATATAAATGGAAGCTAAGCGCCAAGAACAGAAACAAAGATACATACGCACCCTTTAAAAAATAAAGGTGGAACTCCGTAACTGAGTCCAGTTGGTTCTGGCTCGAAATCGCGTGGTGTTGGTTCTGGATGAGTCGACCATCAGCCTCCCTCGCGTGCAGATTGGTCCTCCTCTCCTCGCTGTTCCCCCTAATTGCGCAAAGGTTGAGATTGGTATGAGCCTGTCATCAGCCACCCGAAAATGCCCCATTCGACAAAGTTGCTCAGATATCATGACAAGTGGAGGCACTGGTAAACCGGAGATGGGACTCTGACCATCTAGGCTGTCGAGATCAGATAGAGGGATGCAGAAGTCCGGATAGGAGGCGTGTCCCGATAAAACTATAGGTCCAGAGTATTGTTGCCCAACCCGGATTTAGCTAAGCAATTAGCCCATTGATTTTCAGCTCGGGGGATGTAGTAGATGACGATAGATTCTTCACCTGCCAAGATGGCCCGAATCAGGCGGATGAGTTCTCCGTTGACCAGATCAGTTGCAGCGCCAGAGACGAGCTCCACCACAAGCAGACTATCAGTTTCGATTTTTACATTGTTCAGGCAAAATTTTCGAACTATCTTCAGTCCCTGAAGTATTCCTTTCAATTCGACCGAGATAACCGAGCATGCACCAGCGCGAAAGGAGAAGCCGAGTATCCAGGTTGCATTGTCATTCCAAAGAATCCCTCCACATGCCGTAATCCCTGCATTCCTGCTTATAGCAGCATCAACCGAGACAGTGAGATCCCAGGCTTGGTGATCTCCGTTGGATGGGAGAGGTATAGCTAAGGAGTGGGGTGTCTGGATCGATCTGATGTGGTGTTGTCTCAGTATCGAGTTTTCCTTCATGCTTCAGAAAGCTCTCTCTGAATCTGCAAAAAATATATGAATAGATATTGAAAGACTGGAGTTAGAGGTAAGGGTTCCATTGAAAATCGCTTCGTTCTGGGGCAGCCATAATCGCCAGCAAGCTATACTAAAATATTCAGGCCACCCTGTGTGAGAAGTGTCGCCAACAGTGTTATGGAAAATCCATTGAATGAGATCTGGAGTTTCAAAAAAGGATATAGACGCAGCTAGCTTCGGCCTTAAGTCAAGCCATAGGGTCCTGCTTCTGTGGCAGTCGCGGAGAGCATGGAGGAGAGTCTCTGGTCCTGTACAGAAGGGGCACCCCGGAGAGGAGGCAAGCTGTCTTTTAAATCTCTCACAATTTGTCATGAGTGATTCATGTAGTGCTCGCTATAGAAATACTTTGATACTCTCCTCTAACTTGAGCTTCCACACGACGTTCCATGGTATGCTAGTAGAAGGGGCTGAGGGGTTCACGACATCCTCCAGCGTAGAGGAGCAACTGAAATTGCCCTTGGAAGAGTGAAGCCATGTGATCCTATCAGGTCCTGCTTCCTCCGAAGGGGGCGGCAGTGACAGGCTTGCCTCAACCATTGAGTCGGGGATCCATAACAGAAGTTTGGGTACATCCCAAGTCCCGGTAGAATTGCAGAAGTCCTTGCAACTGATGGAGAGGATGGCTGGTGGAATAGGCTTGGTGGAGATTCCTAGAAGTCGTGAGTCAAAAGGGTACCATACATCTTGGCAGAAGGAGGTCGACTCATCGTTACCTATCACCCACCTAACAGATTGGTAAGCTAGTGGCAGTAGCTTGCGCACGACGTTCCACAGGTGAGACCCAGGACCCCTTAACCTCCAATCCTGAGGGTTGTTCCTCACTAGCTTGTACTTGGTCTTGAAGATACGGATCCATAGGTGATCAACACCGGAGATGAGTTGCCAAGCTAGTTTGAAGACGAAAGCCTTAATTTTTATCCGTGAGTCTAACAAGACCAAGGCCGCCTGCTGCCTTCTTTTGACATACCGTAGACCAAGATACCCTGGACATATAAGATTGATTAGCATCGCCACTCCACAACAAGTTCCTGATCAGAGCATCCAGAGTATCACATGAGGACATGGGCAGTCACATCGTTTGCATCTGGTAGAGTGGGATTGCGTTGAGGACTGATTTGCATAAGACTAGTATGCCTGCCATGAGATCTTTCTTGACTTCCAAGAGGAAACCCGCCAATGCATTCTTAGGAGTAGGCCTTCGTGGATCATTTTAGGTATCCTGCCATGTTGGATAGGAACCCCAAGATAAACCCCTAAGTCGGTCACTCGTGGAAAGCCCAGTTTAGCTGCCACTTTGTCTGCCAATTCCGGTTTCATGTTAGGTGATAGCCATATAACTAATTTTGAGGTATTGACCATTTGCCCGGAGGATGATGCAAAGATGCGAAGGACTTCATTTATGACATCCACTTGTCTAACAGAAGCCTCTGCAAAAAGAATTAGACTGTCAGCAAACATAAGATGGGTGAGTTTCAGGGAACCTTTACCGAATTGAAGGGGCTTCCAAACTCCCGAGACGGAGGCGTGGCCAATTATGTGGTTGAGATTTTCCATGCAAAGCACAAATATATAAGGCAAAATAGGGTCTCCCTGGCGAACCCCCTTGAGTGGAGGGAACTCGGGACCCCGTGATCCATCCCAGATAACCTGTGTAGTGCTTGATCTTAGAGAAGACATGACTACTTGTGAGAGGTAAGTGGGAATGCCCGCATCATCAAGAGTATCCTCAATGAATAACAAATCCATCCTATTGAAAGCTTTGGAGAGGTCGATTTTTAAGGCCATATATCCTTTCTTGCCCTTGCATTTCCGCATGGAGTGGATGGCCTCCTGTGCGGCGATGATGTTTTCGAATATGTTGCGACCTTTGATGAAGCTAGATTGATTCTGTGTGACAAGTAGCGGCATGATCAACCTCAGTCTGTTGGCAATAACTTTGGTGACCACCTTTGCACGAATGTTGATTAGGCTAATGGGTCGAAAATGGTCAAAAGACTCCAGGGGTGGAGACTTTTGGTAGCAAGGATATCATTCCCTTATTGGCTTCAAGTGGCATGTGACCTATTTCGAAGACCTGTCGAACAAAAGTGAGAAGGGAGTCAAATACAATATGCCAGTTATGCTGAAAATAGCTACATGAGAAGCCGTCAGGGCCAGCTGCTTTGTCTGGGTCCATTTCCATTAATGCCTTTTTGATCTCCTCGTCGTCCACCAGCTTGACCAGCAAGAATGTATGAGTTAGAGATAGTTGGGGAAGTGGCCACTGATCAGAAAGCTATTGTTCAAGGAGGTGTTCGTGAGAGTTGGGTCACTAAAGATATTAGAGAAATAATTAGTAAACTCATTAAGTAAGATGCTGTTATCCAAGCACCAAGTTCCATTGCTGAGTTTTAGTCTCTTAGCCGAGCCATGGCGACGTCATCTTTTGTGCGAGGAATGGAAGAAGCTAGTGTTGCGGTCCCCCTGAGTAATCCAGGAACAACGGGAGTTCTGCTGCTTTAGAAGTTCCTCCCTGAGGAGGATGTTCTCAAGTTCAGAGCATGTGGAATACTCTAGACGCCGTAGGTACTTGGTGGGCTTCCTCGCATAGCTCTCTTGTAACCCTGCAAGCCTGTTAGTAAGTTTTCTTTTGAGATAATTGATATTACCAAAGTGGGAAAATTTCCAATCGTCAATGTGCAGTTGGAGGAGATGCAGAGCATCCGAAAGTTGGAGATCAGATCTCTAGTGTGTTTCAAGACAAGCTTCCCAGTCCGAATGAACTTCACATGCCTTGTAATAGCGAAATGGGGGATTTGGGCAGACAACATTGGCCTGCGAACCTACATCAACAAGAATAGGTGAGTGATCTGAACTGACTCGGGGAAGATGTCTCGCCCAATCTATTCTTTCATGACATCTACCTCGGGCCCATGTCAAGCGAGACCCAACGAAGCTCAGGGATACTAGTTTCGCGTGGTCGAGCCATCTAGTGAAGTGAGGGCAGCCTAGTTTTGGTCTCCCAACAATTTTGTCCTCCTTACATAGAAAGGCGTTAAAATCTCCAACAGCGAGCCAGGGAAGGGAGACGGAGTTGGCAATCGTCAGAGTTTATTAGCATGTGAATAAATTGCCAGTTCACAAGAATAATGGAGACCACTAAACTAGCATGCCATAAAACCCATATTCCACCGAAGAAGCCTTGTGCTTTGACTCTGAAAGAGGAGTCAAAACCACAACCTATTTTACGGATTACTTTTTCAGCATCAGAGCCACTAATTCGTGGCTCTAGAAGTATAAGCATACTAGGCTTAAAGGAGTTGATTAAGTTGCCTAAGGCAGCCATTGTAGGGATGTTATTCACTCCCTGCAAATTCCACACTAGTAGTTTTAAATCCATAAAGACAAATGGATAGAGAAACTAAGGAAGCTGAGATACTGCACAGTCAAGACATGTCTAGACCTGTCCTATTTTTGTTGTTGCCATCCGGCAGGGCCTCCTCCATGATATGTTCCATCGCACCACCGTGAGGCTGACTCGAATCATCTCCAGGCAGGTACGATTCTTCTGCGTCCTTGCCACATTCATTATTCTCTCGTCCAACGAAGAAACCAGGGGGCTTCACTGCCTTTGTATGAATGTTTGAGCTTGGTAACTGGTTTGGTTGAGTCGTACTAGCAAGAGAAGAGGAGAGTGAATGAGGAATGGTTATGGAAGAATGATTGGTCTGATTAGTAATTCCAGGGTGAAAGACAGGGGAGGAGGAGGATTCAGGTCGATCGGTGGCCGCTGCTGGAGCTGGAGTTGGATGGATGGGGCGAGAGTTGAATATAACATTGTTCCTTTTTGTCCAGATTGGATCAGATGAGTTTGATTAGACTTTCCTCTTCCCTTTGGTTTTCGAAGTTGTTGGGCGAGTAGGAGGTCCAAGCTTGGCAGGTTTAGTGGGCTAGGCTGTGGTGACATGGGTTGGTTGAGATGGGTCTCTGGATGGTTTGATAGCAGCGTCGGCCCCCTCCTCTTCAAGAATGTTGAACCTTGATTGTTGGATAAAAGGATTTGGGAGATTAGGGCCTTTGTTTGGGCCTTCTCTTGTGGGTTTACGGCCTTTCTTCGGGGCTAACATCCAAGAGTCCGGAACCGTTAAGTCTTCCACTACTAGTGGCTAAAGGTGAGCAGGGACTTTATTGAGCCCTTGGGTCCCGCTCTCCCTTATGGGAGGTACTTGATTGTGCGTCTTCTAGTTGACTGTTGACCGCGTCAGAGGAGGGAGTGGTTGTGGACAAGTTGGCAGTGGGGTTTGATTGGTTAGACCCAACTAGGGGCACTTCATTCGGATTTCCAACGGTGCTTTCCAAATTTTGGGTCTCGAGCACCATGCTGCTGTTGATCGCTGTAGCCGCACCAGAAGTGGATATTCTGGTGGAAGGAGCAACGCCAAATTTACTGACTTCAGCAAAATGGCCAAATCTCGCACAAGAGAAATAGATCTCATGGAGATCTTCGTACTGGATTGGGAATGGGATGTTGTCTACGTTAACCGAGAGGGTGAGAGGTTACCGTAGATCTAGACGCACGGCGATGCGGGCGAACAAGACTCGAGTTGCCGTCAGAGTATGGTCATCCACTTTGAGGAAGACCCCAATAGGCCGAGCAATTGCCTTCATAAGCTTCTCAAGAAAGTAGTGGGTCGGGAGACCCGGGATGCGAATCCGTGTCGCTACCGCCTCGATGTGGTCTGCCTTTGTATCAAAGTGGCGGTGCCATAGCTTCAGACTTGCAGGTAGTGGATCCAAATCGGCCATCGACTGGTGAAGGTATGAGTAGCCCCAAGTTTTCTCTAGTTTACATAGTACTTAGAGAATGGCGACAGGAGACGGACGGAGTGACGAACTGAGCACTGACTTGACGACACAAGATCAAAATAACAAAGGCGGATAGCAACCATCCCTGGAGGATAACCACGTCGGAGACGGCGACCAGCCCTGGACTCTAGTCATAAGGAAGAAAAGGACGGCTGTCAAACGTACAGGCCCTGGTGAGCAACCACCCTTAATGCAGAAGCAGCGGAGTATTCAAAAGATCAGATCCAACATAGTATCTTTATACTTTACCAATTTCCCAACGAAGTGGGAGGCGGCGCACATGAGAAGATTCTTTGCAGAATACGGCCAAGTTGAGGATGTTTTCATACAAAAAAAGCTATCTGCCTCCGGCAACAAATTTGGATTTGTTCGCTTTGGGCAAAAGGTGAGGGCAGACAACATCGCTCGAGTTGTGAATGGCAGGATTATCCAAGGTGTTCGATTAGAGCTGAATGTGGCCCGTTTTCAACCAAAAATGGGAAATATAACACAGAGAGCAGAGAAATTGATCTGGGCCCCAAGAAAATAGAATTTGACCAGTGAAGATATGGTGAAGCATGATCTATCGTATGCAAGAGCCACAGCAAGCATAGCCTCTCCAGCACCCAAAGTAACAAATCCTGTAGAGGCAGACTCATATTCTATTAACGGCCAAGCTTTTGAATGGCTGAAGAATTCACTTATTGCGACTCTTAAGAGATATGATGAAAGTGAGATCTTGAATGTCCAAGGTAAACTGAAATTCATGGGGTACATTGATATGGATATGAGAAGGCTGCGTGAGAATGTTGTGTTAATCTGGGGGCTGTCTGATGAGTCCTCAAAGCGACTATTGGAATTTGGTCAGCAAAAAAATTTGTTGTTTGCTGACATCCAAGTATGGGAAGAAGGAGCAGATTTGGATACAAGAATTGTTTGGTTACGAATTAAGGGA
>JAOYMZ010087465.1:0-65459 GCA_025802335.1 Pinguicula primuliflora
CACTCTCGGCTCCTTCTATGTTCCTCAGGCCGTGACCCATCACTATAGGTGTGTCTGCGGGCTTGCAATCTAGCAACCCAGTCTGAGCAAATAAATCCAGAATGTACTTTCTTTGGGAGATGTAGATGCCTTGTCGTGACCAAGACACCTCAATCTCAAGAAAGTACTTAAGCATCCCCAAGTCTTTCATTTCAAATTCCTTGAATAGATTCCCCTTTAGACTTTCAATCTCGGCTGTATCATCCCCTGTAATAATCATATCATCTACATATATGATAAGGCAAGTGATCCCTTCAGCTCGGCGCTTCAAGAAGAGAGTGTGATCAGCATTGCTTTGGTGGTAACCGTATTTCTTCATAGCCACAGTAAAATGACCAAACCAGGCTCGAGGCAACTACTTCAAACCATAAAGGGACTTCTTCAATCTGCATACTTCGTCAGGGGTAAAGTTATTAGCGAACCCCAGTGGACCCTCCATATATACCTCTTCATCCAAGTCTCCATGAAGGAATGCATTCTTCACGTCGAACTGTTTCGTACGCCAATCTAGGTTGGCTGCGACAGAGAACAAAATTCGAATAGTATCCAGTTTGGCAACTGGGGAAAAAGTCTCAGAATAATCGATCCCATAAGTCTGTGTATATCCTTTTGCAACTAGACAAGCCTTATATCTTTCGATTGAGCAATCTGCTTTCCTTTTAACCATATAGACCCATCTATATCCAACAGGTTTCTTTCCGAAAGGTAGTATACACTTCTCCCATGTCTTGTTTTTCATCAGAGCTCTCATTTCTTCTTCCATTGTACTGTTCCATTCAGGACTTTTCATAGCTTCAATTTCATTCCGAGGCACCTCATCAGTATATGTAGCTGCAGTGAAGGCTCGTCCAGTTTCAGTCAAACTCCCCCTGACCAGATCAGCCACAGGGTACCTCTGAGTTCTTGGACAATGATCAGGAGTGTACTTCTTTGGCTTCACCCCCTAGTGGATCGAGGGGGTAGAGTGTATCTTGGTGTCTCTGGGCTCCCTACACCATAATCAACAGCAAAATCTAGAACAGAATCTAGAGCAAAAATATCCGGAGGAAGTGTAATTACGTGAACATCCATAGAAGAAGCTGGGGGAAGTGTTGCCTCCCGGTCTGGATGTACTATGTCGATGTCGTGAATCTCTTAAGGTGGTCCCCCTCGCTCATGAGACAGGTCTCGTGTGTGAGGCACATGAGTCACTGTAGGAGATAATCTGGCTTGTGCATGAGGCACATAGGACGTCTGGAACGTTGGAGACGAAGAATCAGGGCTAGGCGCGTGAGGCACATGAGTCGACTGTGTCTCTAAAGGAGGAAAGAAAACAAGCCAATCAAGAGGGTCCTGTTCTGTCGCTACCTTCTCCCCCTGACCCCTTGATTGGGTCACATAGTAGTATTCCGTCTCAACAAAGTTACAATCCATAGTAGTCACCAGTCGCCCTGTCTGAGGATTAAAACATCAATAGCCTTTATGAAGTCCCCCATACCCCACAAATACACACTTCTCAGCACATGCATCAAATTTAGTACGATGACTCTTAGAAATATGCACATAAACAGAACAGCCAAACACACGAGGAGTTAGAGACAAGGAGCATGGAATTTGGGTAAAATCAGACAAGGTTTGAATAGGGGTCTGAAATTTTAAGATTTCGGTTGGTAACCTATTGGCGACATACACGGAGGTGACTACTGCTTCAGGCCAAGAACTTGACGGGACACGCGACTCAATCATCAATGCACGAGTAATTTCAAGTAGAAATCGATTTGTCCTTTCAGCAACCTCATTTTGTTGAGGGGAATAAGGACATGAAGTTTTGTGAAGTATCCCCTTTTCGACCCAAAATTTTTTCATGAGGTGGTTGACAAAGTCACCTCCATTATCAGATGGGAGTATACGGATTTTGGTTTCAAACTGAGTGAGAATCATGTTTTGGAACTGAACAAATTTATCAAAAACCTCCAACTTATTTTTTTAAAAATGACCCATGTCATATGAGTGCAATCATCGATAAAGAGCACAAAATATCTAAGGCCTTGCCCCCCAATAAGAGGAGTTGGCCCCCAAACGTCAGAATCAATCAACAAAAATATTGTCTGAACACGAACATGTTTCGACACAAAAGACTTTCTGTGGCTTTTCGTCAGAATGCAAGTTTAACAATTAAAGGGAAAAATAGAAAGCTTAGGAAATAATCGACGAAGATAAGACTGTGATGGGTGACCTAGACGACGATGCCACAACCAACTTTGAGGGTCAGGTGACCCACGAGTGAGAAGTGTCCGTCCTTCCGAGGTGACTTCATCAACATAGTACAGTCCTTCCCGTTCAGTTCCACGCCCAATTATTTTCTTCGTACGGATGTCCTGTAAAATACAAAAGTTAGGATACATCTTTACAACACAATTCAATTCTCTCGAAATATGGCTAATTAAAAGAAGCTTGTATGATAAGGAAGGGACATAAAGACACTTCGATAATCTCATGGAAGGAGAAATTTCAATCATGCCTGCGCCCTTAACTGGCGCAAAGGTACCACTTGCTTTCTGAACAACCTTTTTCGGTGTTTTCTGCAATTCAATAATGTCACATGCATCAAAAGTAATAGTATCGGTGACCCCACAATCAAATATTCATTTAGAATTTTTCGTCGGGCCAGAATTTCCTTTTTCCGCAACCTGGGCCGCTGCTGAATTTTTTTTGCAGCCCAAGGTTCCCAATTTTCGGCCTGTATTTAACATTTTTTCTTATTTCTGCAATTTGTGCCGATGTCCATCTTTTTCCTTAAGGCCCAATCTGCTCGATTTCAGTCCAACATGCGTTTCGTCAGAATGACCGAAGCAACCCTGTGGAAAGAACTTGGCAGACACAACATCCTGGGGACATTTCTGTCTTTTATCACTCAACACACAATTATATGTACCTCGGTTGGTGTATCATGGAGTCGGGTTTCTAATGTTTCAATCTAGATCTTGTCTCTCCTGATCCTTCCTCTGCCAAGGTTCACCGTCGCACCTTCCTTGGCGAAATCCTCCTCTGGTCTCTGTTTCAATTCAAGGTTAGGGTTTTTCTTATTCAAGGTTAGCACAATTGCTCTTGTATTTTGCAATGTTAAACTCCAGTGTGTATTCATCAATTTTTGTCCCATATATGCGTGTTGCTAGTTTTTCTAGATCAGCTACTTTTCTGTACCTTGCAAAGTCGAATTTCTCTCAGTGCTAGCAAAATTGGTCTCTACCCCTTTCTCCACTTTATTCTCTTCTTCATTCAATGAGGTATATGGAGGCTCGTTTGAATGCCTTTTAAGCTTTTTTTTATCAGCAACTGCATTAGTAGTCCATAAAAAGTTGTAGCTTTTCATTCTGGTTTCACTTGCAGAACAGATCTCTATAAACCCGTGAGTTCTTGATCAAAATCTTTCGTATTGGGAATATGAACAAGCTCATAGTGTGCTGCCATGTATGGTCTGCAAAGAGAGAAGTAGTTTGAATTCATTTGTTTATCATCATGGGACTATTGAGTTGAAATTGTACCACACCCTGTCTGAAGCACAATAGTTGACGAAATTAGCTATGTTCGAAATTATTTATGTTTGTATTAACTGTTTCTATCTGTGATTCAGCTTTGCAATAGAACATGAAAAATTCATATTATGCATGCGAACATTTCTCGGTGTGCTACCTACAATCTTGACGATTGCAAAACTTCAAAAAAAAGAAAGAAGACGTTAGCAACACAGAAGTGAAAGCGTGATGGGGAAGAGGAGCCCAAATACCTTATTTTAGCTCAAATATCAGAAAGGAAGGCATTCATAATGCAAATCACGAAGGATACAAATTGCGAGTGCTTCACGAATCTACGAATGTACAACCAAGCATTCATAGAGCTTTGTAGGGTTCTCTTGGTACAGTGTGGTCTGAAATCCGACCAATACATATCCATCACGGAGAAGGTAGCTATCTTCCTGCGCACTCTAGCACACCATCATAAGAATCGAGTCATTCAATCAGACTTCCAAAGAAGTGGCCATACCAATAGCATGGTGTTCCACAAAGTACTGAGGGCGGTGATCAAACTTCACAGAATGTACCTACCGAAACCAACTCGAGTCGATGAAAACACACCCGATAGAAGGTGGTCTTGTTTTAAGATATGTTTTATGAAGATTGCTAAACATCATATTGTGCTATATCATTTTATGCTAAGCATATGTGTTGCACTTGTGGTCAGGGCTGCATCAGCGCTCCGGATGGTACTTACATCCCTTTACACGTATTGGCAAATGACCAGAACAAGTATCGTACATGCAAAGGACACGTTGCTACTAATGTTCTTGGTGCCTGTGACATAGAAGGTAGGTTCACCTACATGCTCACAGGGTGGGAGGGTTCTGCAGCCGATGATCGTGTACTAAATGATGCTGTGACATGCCCTGACGGGTTGAGAGTCCAAAAAGATAAAATAGCTAACTTTGCCTTAACTTGTAGTGTAAAATAGTTTACTTTGGTAAGTAATATGCCATTTTTCAAGAACTTATTACTTGTGTGATAGTGGCTACACTAATGGCGAAGGTTTTTCTACGCCATATAGGCAGACTCGTTATCATCTGCAAGAATGATGTCCTGGGAATCGTAGGCCACAAAATTATAAGGAGCTATTTAACATGTGTCATGCGTCAGCACGAAATGTTATTGAACGGCATTTGGGATTTTTAAAAAAATGTTTTGCTATTCTTCGCAGTCCTTCCTTCTATCCTGTGAAAACGCAGTGTGATATCATACTCACCTGCACACTCCTTCACAATTTTGTTATTTGGGTTACCCCGCAAGATCCACTCTTACATAATACAAGCACTGATGTTGTGTTGGATGATGCTGTTCTTGACACTGATATGGGGATCAAGCACATACAGTCTGTTAACTCATCGCGTGGGTGGAATGAATTCTGTGATCAACTAGCAACCGGTTTGTGGGCGACATACATGCAAGCACGCAACGCTGGTTCTGTTTGAGTTGAATTATGTAAACTGTGATTTTGGTGATGAATTCTGTGATTTTTTATTTGTATTGTATTCGTATTGAATAACGTTTGTATTGTATTTTCGTTGAAATAAGTTTTTCGGACATGTTTATGTTGCAAGTAGGTTTTTTTTTATGTTAGCATATGTTCTTTTGTAATTTGATATGTTTATGTTAAGCAGGTATTTAGGATCTGATGTTCTGCTTGTTGTTCTGCCTACTAAATAACGATTTTATAAAGTGCTAACATGTATGGTGCAAAATAGTAAATGATACAATTTCTGACCGAAATCCTACTATAATCCTCCTAATACCGAGCGGGCAGTTAAAGTTGTCCCTCTTGAAACGCAGTTGTTACCAAACAAGATTACTGAGGGATTCCCTTGGTTATCCTACAATTTCCCCAAACCAGGTTTATTTTGTCCTGAATACCAAACCCAACCCCACAGATCAAAAATGAAGTTTTCTCCGACATATACACACCATATTTGTGTTGAAATATAAACATTAGATTCGCATACGGAATTAAGAGAAGGAAAAGCATATCAAAGCACTTATTTTGTTTCATTCATTGTTCTTTCTCACTACAACTGATATATATATATATATGGACTCTCATATTGAAAGAGTGACACAGACATAAATTTAAGCCATAAATGAAAGGATACAAATTCCATAAATGGAGGGATATATCCTTGACTTATCCTTTCTCCCATGAGATTGGATAGAGAAATGACAAGATTGCAATCCTATCAAGGATTGCAATCCTTGACTTATACCAAAACATTTATTTACACTCTCCCTCAAGTTAGGTGTTGGTATACTCGATTCCTAACTTGTTCAATGTATCAATAAAAAATTTTCCCGTTACTGCTTTGGTAAGGATATCAGCCAGTTGCTTTTCTGATCTCACATATGGTAGGGTCACAATGCCTCCTTCTAACTTTTTCTTGATAAAATGTATGTCAATCTCAATATGTTTGGTTCTATCATGTTGGACCGAATTTTCAGAAATGTGCACAGCTGCTTTGTTATCACACTTCAATGGACATGACTCATTTGGTGGAAATCCCAACTCAGTCATCAACTTCCTCAGCCACAATATCTTAGCTATTCCCTTTGAGATTCCTCTAAACTCTACCTTTGCACTGGATAATGCAACAACCTTTTGCTTCTTACTTCTCCAGGTAATAAGATTACCTCCAATCAAGGTGAAGTATCCCGAAGTTGACCTTCAGACCATATGATTTCTAGCTTAATCAGCATATGTAAATGCTTCTATTTTTAGTTAACCATTCTGCCTGAAGACAATTCCAATGTCTGGGGAGCCTTTAAGTATTTCAAGATTCTCACAACATCTTCCATATGATCCTTCTGTGGTGCATGCATGAATTGACTGACTACTCCAACTGCATAAGCAATGTCAGGTCTAGTATGTAATAAGTAGATCAATTTTCCAACAAGGTATTGATATCTTGACTTATCTGCAGGCTCAGCTCCCTCAAAAATCTTAAGTCCATGATTTTGGACCATTGGTGCATCAACGGGCATACAATCCAACATTCCAGTTTCAGCCAATAAATGAAGAATATACTTCCTTTGGAAGATATAAATTCCTACTTGTGCTTTCCTCATCACCTCAATACCAAGAAAATATTTCAGCTTACCCAAATCCTTCATCTCTTCCTCATCATCTCATGTGATCACCATATCATCCACATATATAATAAGACAGGTAATACCTCTCTCACTTCTCATCAAGAATAACGTGTGATTAGAATTGCTCCGTCTGTACCCGTATTGCTTCATTGCAATCGTGAACCTCCCAAACCAAGCTCTCGGGGATTGTTTTAATCCATACAAGGCATTTTTCAATCTGCACGTCTCATTAATTGAGAAACTATGGGAGAAACCGGGTGGTCCCAGCATATACACTTCCTCCTCTAGATCACCATGAAGGAAAACATTCTTCACATCGAATTGATGAACGGGCCAATCTAGATTTGCAGCAATTGAGAAAAGAACTCAAATGGTACCCATCTTTGCTACTAGTGAAAATTTTTCTGAATAGTCAACTCCATATGTCTGTGTATATCCTTTGGCAACCAACCGAGCCTTGTAATGCTCGATAGTTTCGTCTTCTCTTTTCTTAATAGTATACACCCATTTACATCCAACTGCTCTCTTTCCTGGTGGCAGCAAACACTTTTTCCATGTCTCATTTTTTTCAAAGCCTCCATCTCAAGTTTCATAGCCTCATGCCACTCCGGAATACTCAATGCCTCCTCCACACTGCAAGGAGTATATCCATCATATAAAGCAACAAAAAATACTTTGGTTTCTTTTGTAATTCTCGCCCTCACTAGATCAGCTACAGGATATCTCTGAGAACTCCGTATATGATCCAGACTAAATCGTCTTGCTTTCTGTCCCCCGGTCGTACGATCCGGAAGTGCATAGCGAGAAGTTACCATCTCAGGTGATCTATCTGCAATATCAGTCTCAACAGTAATAGATAATGGTACAAGTTCAGAATCACCGGAATCACTTACAGGGATATCGACCGTCGATGATATAGATTGTGTTTTTCACGTTCAGGTAGTACTAAATCGTCGACTGGAACAGTAGGGGTAACAGGAATAGGAACAGTAGGGCAATAGGCACAGGAATAGTAGGAGCAATAATGAGTGGATTCTTATTTGTGTTTGTAGGCCTCGACAGTGGGTTGTGAGACAACCAATCCGGTGGATCATGACTAGGAATCTCTCCCTAAGCCCTCGATTGGAGGGTTGAACGATAGTAGTATTCAGTCTCTACAAAGTAACAACTAAGTGTCACATGCATATGACGACTCTCAAGATTATAGCATCTGTAGCCATTCTGATTAATCCTGTACGCAACAAAGACACACTTTTCAACACATGGATCGAACTTTGATCGTTGAGCTTTCGAGGTATGAACAAATACATAGCACACAAATATACGGGGACTCAATATAAGGGATGATGGGATTTTGGTATGATCAAATAATGTCTGGATGGGGGTTTGAAATTTGAGTATCTGCGTAGGTAGACGATTTGCTAAATATGTAGCAGTAGAAATAACTTCGGGCGAGAAAAATAAAGGCACACAGGACTCAATCATAAGAGCACGAGTAATCTCAAGTAGAGAATGGTTTTTTCTTTCAGCCACACCATTTTGTTCAGGCGTATAAGAACATGTTGTCTGGTGGACGAGCCCATGATCAGAAAAATAGGCTGTCATTTTTTCATTGACAAATTCCCCTTCATTATCAGAACGAAAGATTTTAATAGAGATTGAAAACTGAGTATGAACCAATTTGTGAAAAATAATAAATTTATCACAAACATCAAATTTATTTTTAAGAAAATAAATCCAACTCATACGAGTAAAATCATCAATAAATGCTACAAAATATTGAAAACTCCCCACACCCAACAACCGGAGCAGGACTCTAAACATTAGAATGTATTAAGGTAAATGGCTCAGAAACACGATTATTATTTAAAGGAAAAGAAGTATGATTCCTCTTAGCTAGGGTGCATGTTTCACAATCTAAGTGAAAACTCGAAAAGTTAGGAAATGATTTTTGAAGAAAAGTATATGAAGGATGACCAAGTCGGCGATGCCAAAGCTAACTTTTGCGGTGATCAGAGTTGTGAGGTAGATGAATTTGACCGGAGGGTGACACTTCGTTGATGTAGTACAAACCATCCCGTTCAGTCCCACGCCCAAGTATCACTTTCATACGAATATCCTGAAAAATAAAAAAGGTGGGAAACATTAGCACCATACAATTCAACTCCTTCGTCACATGGCTAATAGATAGTAATTTGTGAGAAAGCGAAGGAATGAATAAACAATTTGACAATCTCAGATTTGGAGTTAACTCAATGCATCCGACACCACGAACAGGAACAATTTCCCCACCAGCCGTCTGAATAGCGGTCTTTTTCGGAATTTGAGATCCAATAATATCAGATGGGTCATACGTGACTGTATCCGTAACCCCACAATCGAAAATTCAACTTTTATTCGTCTGGTTGAAAGTATGTTTCACATGAATATCCTTACCTGTACCATTCTGCTGGGCTTGCGGGTAATTAGAACATTTCATATGACTCGGAGCCTCATCTCTTTCACCTGGCCGACACCTTGTAGCTACGACACCAAAACTTTCGAACACTGGTTTTTTCGGTTCTAATCCTTCTCCAGCCTCTATAGTCATCGCCACTATTCCTGGACGACGAGAAAATGCTGGTGGCAGTCGTCTCTTTGGGGGGATCCCGTCAAGCAGTAGCAAGAGGTTTGGTCATGGCCCTAAAAACGGCAATTCTCACAAAACTTCTCAGGATTCCGGCCGCGAAGTGATGATGGAGATGGTTCACTATTCAGATGTGACCGTTGTGGTGGAAATGGTACTGATTTTGGGTGGCGCATGGGTGGCCCGTGGCTGCGCGCAGGCGTATGACTAAATCACTGGTCGCCGATGTCCCATTTTTGTTGTGCGGCCAGTCCGATGCCGAGGGATGAATTTCCACCATGAGAAGTTATTGTCGGGCCAAGAATGATATTTTGGGCGGCTTCTCGACGTATTGTAGCATAAGCTGCATCAACTGAGGGCAATGGGGACATTTTCAGAATATCCCAGATGATGATGTCATCTCCTTGTTGAGTCCGAACATAAATATGAACAGTCTATGTTCATCTTGTAGAGTATTGAATTTGTTGATGTCTTCATCATATACCATCGGGTTTGGACATCGTTTGTCGATTTCCATCCGAATACTTCTGCTGAGACTGTGATAATCTTCAATAGAGGTTTTTCCTTGTTGTAACATGTCGCCTTTGATGATGAGGTCAAAGATTTGGAGAGAATCTTCACCAGACTGAAAAGTAACTGCCAAGTTATCATTTGCTTTTGCTGTCCGGTAGTGCGCATATTTTGATTTTATAGATGGATCAATAGAATTGAGCATAAGCCTAAAAATCTGCAAATCCCTTATCTTCCATGCAGCATATCCTAGATCATTCTCGGATGGTGCCGTAGGCTGTCTGGTTAGATGTTCAATATGCCTGCGTCCCCCGACTGCTACTTCTACCACTCTTGCCCACAGAACATAATTGTTGTCAAGTTGTACATCAATTGTGCTTGGTGAACTACTTTGAGAGGGTATTTTCTCAGTTGTTTTTCTAGAATTTCAGAGAGTTTGTTTGAAAGAATTGTGGCGGCCTCCATGAGAGCCACCAGAATGAGATCTTTATCCACCATACATGGCGATGATAGGTGACTCTAGGATTTTATGACGCATGTCGAACCTACTCTGATACCATGTTGAAATATGAACACTAGATTTGTATACGAAAATAAGAGAAGGAGAACATATCAAAGCATTTTTTGTTACATTCATTGTTCTTCCTCATTACAAGTGATATATATCTATATATATGGACTCTCATAATGAAAGAGTGACACAACCATAAATGAAAGGATACAAATCCCTTAAATGAATGGATATATCATTGACTTATCCTATCTCTCGTGAGATTGGAGAGAGAAAGGATAAGATTGCAATCCTATTAATGATTGCAATCCTTGACTTATACCACAACATTTATTAACAATTTGTTCATGTTGTGATGTACGAATGGCATGAGTCTTGGTACAATATCGTTGGACATGGTTATGGGCTTGCTAAGGGCTTCAGTGGACATGGCCCCCATTTCCTTGGAATCATCGAACAGGAACCTGTAAGAATTTCCATTGAATCCCTGCTGCCTCAGATGCTTTTCCAACTTCCTCGGGTTGAACCAAACCCATCGCAAGATATCCCAGGCACGAAGAAGAAGATACACAGCAGGGATAAGAGATACTGCGTAGAAAATTAGCCCCATCATGATATAATTTTGTTTTCTTTGTTTCTCAGTATGGTTGACATGTATGGATCTATATTGGAAGTATCGATATGGGCCGTGGCAGCTCATGAGGGATCTCAATCCCATGAATCTGTTTTGATCAATTGTTGTCAGCTTTTCTTTAGTGTAACTCTTGTACATACTACATTGCTAGTAATGGGCCGAGTAGTTGGGCTCCAATGTGTATAAATACTCTCCTTGATGGGGGAACTAGGGTAAGACGAAAGTGAATGAAAGTTACAACTTTTCTCCACTCTTCTCATGACAAAGTGTTCCATACGAGCTCCCACATCTGTGCTTTTACTCCATTCACCAAACCATCAAGAAACCAATCTAGTGCATTCAAGATTGTATCGGAGTGAGGTTTTGAAAATTCACAAAACTCGCCCAAATCGATTTGCCCTAAAATTCGAGTTTTCCCCAATTCAAGCACAACCATGACCAACAAAGCTGCACAAGAGGAAGCCATTAATGTTGCTCTCAAGATCACTTTGAATTATATTATTATATCACTTTTTGTTGATTTTTTCTATTTTATTTTATTATTTTCGAAAATCCAAAAAAATTAAAAAAATCAAAAATAAAAAAATAATTCTTTTTACTATTTCTTGAGTTTTTGTCTCTTATTTTTTATTCGGTTCTAACTTCTCATATTCTTTTTGCAGGTTTATGCACGGTATGAGAAACAAAAGCCGAAGCAAGCAGACTTGATGACAAATTCCCATGAGATCGATCCCCTCGTTGAGGAGGTGCGGGATCAAAATGCAAATCCAGCACTCAAGAGTAACCAATACCAACGAGCAGCAAAAGCAGATGGTCAGCGGAGGTGGCCAGAGCAACACCAGGGATATCAAGAGCAACCTCAGAGAAGGCTCACTCGTGCATATCATTGCCCTGAGATTGCTAACACTTCGTGCATCGTTCTTGATCCAGCTACCAGGGCCTATGAGTTCTAACATCATCTTATGAAAACTCTTCTGAATTTCCATTGGCTACCCCATGAAGCTCCTTTATCTTATATGCGTGATTTTTATAATACTATCTCTACTTTTCCTCTTACAGGACTTACAGAGGACATGATACGCATATGAGTGTTCCCTTACACCCTCAGGGATTGAGTAAAGAGCTGGTTTATGACCTTTCCAGAAGCATCTCTTCATACTTTGGACGACGTCTATGAGGAGTTCATCGATAAATACTACTCCACCAGCATGACTACAGATCTTCGGAGGAGGATCTCAATATTTAAGAAAGCCGATGATGAAGCTTTCCATGAAGTTTGGGGAAGATTTAAGTCACTTCTACATTCATGTTCTCATCATCATTATGATCTTTATCTTTTGAACCAATTCTTTTATGAAGGACTAAACTTAAACTCTCAGACTTTAGTAGATAATGTAGCTAGGGGTTCACTTTTGGAATATCCATCCGAAGATGTGCACGACATATATGAGTTTGTGGCCTGGAATTCACAGCAGAAGAGTGTCCGAGGATGGAGAGAAGGTAGACCCTATCCTGAGGCTCAACACGCACGAGCCAACTCCGGGCCCACCAATTAGCAGATCTTTGAGCTTGTTTCGGACCTCACAACAAAGATAGACAAAACCGGATTGCTGAGGCCACAAGGAGAAACATGTGTCACTTGTGAAGGTATTGGTCATAATTTTAACTCTTGCCAAAACATTCTCTAGAAGACATGTTCACTAGGTTCATGCAAGAGGCAAGCAGTGACAGAGCTCCAACCAATAAGAGGTTTGATCACATAAATGCCTCCATCAAGAAGTTAGGCACACAGGTGGGACAGCTTGCGATTGAGGTGCACGCCAAGCAAAAACTGAAAGGAATGCAACTGCCCAGCCAATCACATCAGACGAATGTCGTATGTGTCTTAAGGTGTGGAAAGATGATTGAAAAACTCGATTCTGTTGATGCTTCTGATTATTTACTTGATTGTGCAGGAAAAACTGATTAGTTGGGAGAGGAGGACTTGGATGATCCACTACTTACAGATGGTTCGACCACTACAGAGTTTGTTTCGGGTGAGATCGTTCCTTCCTTGAGCTTGCCTTTGAATTCTTGTGAAGATCATGATAGGCCCCCACCTACAGTTGTACTGATAGAATTACCTAAATATTTTAAGTATATATTTGTAGGTGAAGGCAACACTTATCATATTTTCATCTCTTCTTGTCTAAAGACCTTGGAGGAATCCAAGGTTATGAATATTTTATGCAGGCACAAGGCAAGGAAGGGAGAGATGATGAACAATCTGAGTGATGGAGTGATCCTCTCGGTGCTCGAAGATGAATGGATCAATCCGGTTGAGGTAGTCCCGAAGGAGACTGGAATCACAATGGTGAAAGGTGAAGCGAGGGAGCTTGTGCCTACTAAGGAACTTAAAGGATAGCAGATGTGTACTGATAATTGGAGATTGGCTGCCGCCATGGATAACTATAAATTCCCTCCTCCTTTTTCTGATCCGATGCTTAAATATTTAGATGATCGTGATTCTTACTACCTCCATGATCTTTCAGGTTTTCATCAGATCTCCATCGACCCGGGAGATCCATCATTGTCCACATCTTCATGCCCATTCGGGACCTTTACTTATAGAAGGATGTCATTTGGACTTGGCGATGCACCTACGATCTTTTCATGGACTCCTGATTGATAGCTGACTGCTGACATGTCGAGCTAACGATACTAAACTATGCGTTGATTGGGAGGCAACCCAAGGTAATTTTTTCCTTGTTTTGATTAAATTTTGAAAATAAAAAAATGAAAAAAACATTTTTTTATCTTTCCCTTTTTCTCTCTCCCATTCTGTTGCTGTGCTACTTCCTCGATCATGGATCTCATTGGTTCACTGGTACGTTACTCTACCCTCACTTTCCTTCAACACACCTCTGAGTTTGCTATTTATTCTGTGGTTGTAACTTGCTTGATTATTTGTATGGACCCCTTCCCTCATTCTTCTATGCTTACTTGTTGCAAGATGTAACTTCTCCATCCTTTTTGATGATTATTTTACACTAGGGGACTAGTGTTATTTAGGTTTGGGGTGGATAGTTTGATGTTGTTTCTTATTCTACACTAGGGGACTAGTGTTATTTAGGTTTGGGGTGGGCAGTTTGAGAATTCAAACCATTTTTAACAAATCACCTAATCTTTTGGCATAAAAAATCTGCACTAACAAAATTTTTGATTCTTGATCATAGGCCTTAGAAGTAAATGACGGCTAATTGTGTTTAAGGCTATACTGACATCTTACTTAATCTTCTTTTGAATCTTCTTCACATACACTATCTAGGCCTTGTAGTTTGTTTGGTTGCAGTGCATATGTGGATGGCTATATTCGTTGCTTGAATACACTTACTTTTTATCCTTGCGCATTTTTCGTGAGGATGAGGGAAGGGAGAAAAACGAGGTCTGGTTTTCATTCATTTTGGAATTTGCTTGTGCTACTAAGAACTCCTCACGACTATTTTTGTGCGTGAGTCTTGTTCTTCATTTATGAGTCACAAGATTAATTTTAGTAGATAGAGAAAGGTGACAACTTGAAATTTTAAAAATATGTGATAAAGGCCTTGTGTGTCATTAATTTTCCTCTAGTTCAAAGAAAATTTTAAGAATCTCGTGATAAATTTTGTATATTAAGACGTATGTGTGAGTGACTCTTTTGATTGTATTGCGTGGACTCTATACTCTATGCTCCTGAAAAAAGTTTAAAATGCACCGAAAAAAAAAGAAGAAAAAAAAAACGGAAAAGAGTCTAGAAAAAAACCGAAAAAGAAAAGAAAAGAGCATGGTGCATATATTTATTGACAAATGGGAGTTTGCAAAGAAATAGAGGGGGACTACGTGTCTGAGTCCATACCTTAGTTGACAGACTTCTCTTCGTGCTCTTGTTCCTTTTCGAGTCGAGGAGTTTTAATGTTGCCTTGCATGCTTATCCTTCTTTCAATGTTTGCTTAGATATTTGTATATTTATTCCACATTGAGCCTTCTTGCTATGAGTGTACATCTTGTCTGCCCCGACTCCATCAAGAGAGAACCTTAATCCCATACAATAACCTAAATACCTGAGTGGATGGAGTCGAGATTTAGGCATCGAATGATTCCTAAAGCATATGCATTGACTGTTTGTGGTTTGTTGGTTCGGCCTAGCGCGCACACACAATTAATGGGTCGCTTGAAAGTAGGCCGGTATAGAACTAAAGATCTTTTACACTGACTACAAGTTCAACAGTACTTATGTGATAGTTTCTCATTTTAAACTTAAACTTCTCTGAGACCATGAGGTTTGGTAATGTTGATACTTGACTTCTGTGCTAGAAGATGCTTTAGTATGCTTTCACTTTGAGTTTTGCTTGAGGACAAACAGACGATAGATTTGGGATGGTTTGATAAGTTGTTTATAGGCCAACTTATTCGTACTATTCTTATTTATTTATTTATTGTTAGAATTTAAGTATTTCTCTACCATTTGTAGTTACTAATGATATCTTTTTGAGTTGTAGATGTGCTGGACCAAACAAAGCGGAAACCGGAATGAAATCGGGGTAAAATGATGAGAAATTGACGAAAATACCTCAGGTTCCCGTGCCCAAAAGTTGGCCCACGTGCTAGTTTCCCAATTTTTCCGAAAATTGCCCTTTGGCTCGATGGCTTTTTCCAAAAATTGCATTTCTTACCCCCACAAAATAAAAAATGGGGATAAATCCTATTATTTTGTGGGTGGGGGGTTGGGGGTGGCGGAAGAAAAGACAAAAAGAGAAAAGGGAAGGCAACCGATTGGGAGAAGAAAAATAGATACGGCCGCTGGACAAAAAAGAAAGAGAGAAAGGAGGGGAGCGGCGCAACAGGAAGAAAAAAATGAGGAGGCGCGTGAAATAAAAATTTTGCCGAACAAGAGGGATTTAAGAGACAAGTAGGGATGGGCATTCGAAATTCGGAATTCGGAATGACCTATTATTCGTCCAATCCGAAATTATTTCGGAAGCCAAACTGCAATCTCGTTCCGTTCCGTATTACAGTTCGGATTTTCGGAATTCGGAATTTCGGAATTTCGGGTCGAAATTCGGAATTTCCGAAATTTCAAAAAATAAAACAAGAAAACAAACAGAAAGTTTGTGCAAAACAGCCACCTTACATTCAAGCTGACCACATTTTTCACTTGGGCAAGAAACCCTACATCAATAAGCCTGTTGTTTTTGCATTGCATAACTTCATTAAAATTTCTCAACATCAAATTGGAATCAAGAACATACTGAGCACATGTCAGGCCCAAACCTCATCATGAAAATCAGTAACAACCTGAGACACAACCAGTCGTGAGAGAGCAAGAAGCTGTACAACTGAAGCTTGGGTGTTTGTATCAGCGGGTGTTAAGATGGCAAGCTCCGGCTCTTCAAGATCTGTTTCCATTCTATCATCCTCCAAATTCGTTCCTCGACGAGAAGAAACAACGGATGAGGCTTTCCTCTTTCCTTTTCCACGTTGACTCATCTACAAAAATCAGGATTAACTATAAGAATCAACTATAACAACTATAAAAAATAACAATGTTAACAATGTTAAGTCATCTACAAAAAATCACCAGAATATACCTCATAGTTTATACACATGGGAACAAACAACAAAACTCAAGTGTTCACAGTTTTCCCTTTCAAGTTAAATATGGTAACTATTTAAAATGTATTCCCAAGATTACAGGAAATTATTTCAATGATAGCCTCATACAAAATTCTTCAACTACCATTGTTTTAAGAGGTAAGTCTTTGCCCCATACAAGTAAGTTATCAGCAATTGGCTCAGCAAATAAAACAGAAGGAAAAAAATAAATTACCCGAACACAAGGAAAAGAAAATTATCAAAACAGAAGGACCCATAGTATACAATGTGCCAATTTGTGGAAGGGATACCCGAACTATGCGAATAAATTATCAGAATTCACCTCATAGTTCATACCTCTGTAAACCCTAGTTCAATCCAGAAATCTGCAATTGAGGAGGACCGACTGGATGAGGAAAGAAGGAAACGGGTCTGGCTGGCGTCTGCAACTCTCACATCTGAGTCTCTGACACTCTCATCCATCGACCTCCCTCAACCCATCGAGCGCCGACCGTCGCGTCGTCTGTAACTAGGGATGAGGAAATGAATTACCATAGTATTTGGATTTTGGAAAATAGAGATAAGTTATGGGCCGATAACTTATTTGGACTGAGGAGGAGGGAGAATATTTAGGAATAACTTATGGGCCGAATAAGTGTGGTGTGACCCAAGCCCAACCCAAGTCCCAAGCCAAGTTCCAAAATAATAATTCGGAATTCGGAAATTCCGAAATTAGCATCTAAAACCCATTCCATTCCGAATTATAATTCGGAATAGGAAATGTATTCCGATCCGATCCAAACAGGATATTTGGAATTTCGGTTTGGGAATTCGGAATTCGAAAAATTCGGATTTCAGAATTTCGGAAAAATCTGTTCCGAATGTCCACCCCTAGTTGAAAGTGGTCATGCCATTGCTCATCTCCCCGAACCAATCGAGTTTCATCCAAGGCTGAAATATTATTGAGAATATTGTCGCAGCTCAAGAAGCCATCCACGCTATGTGATATTGCAAAGGACGAACCGACTTCATGGATATCAAAATTGACCTCACCAAGGCTTTTGATAAAATGGAGTGGTCATTTATAGAAGACACCTTCGGGAGGATGACATTCCATCATACCTCAAGGCGGTGATCCTGTCTTCCATGCGAACCAGCTCCATACAAGTTATATGGGATGGTCTGCGTGGGCCCGCGTTCTGCCCAAAAAAAGGAGTCCGTCAGGGAGATCCACTTTTCCCTTACCTTTTCGTGCTATGCATGGAAAGACTACCACATCTTATAAATTGTGCAGTTGATCTGGGTTTCTGGAAACCTCTTTCTTTCAAACGAAAATTTAATCTCACACACTTGATGTTTGCTGACAATCTTCTACTTTTTGCAGAGGTCACAACCGAGCAAGCATTGATGATCAAAGAAGTTCTCAAAATCTTCTCTCTGGCCTCAGGGTAGGCCATCAACGAGCGAAAAGCAGTTTTGTGGTGTTCCCCCGATACTTCTACAGAGATGGCCGCAGGCATAGCAGATACTCTTAGAATTCAGCAAGTCAACAACCTTGGATCCTACTTAGGAGTTCCTATTCTCCACTCTAGGATCGGCGTTCGCATAATGGTCTGGTTCTCAAAATGCGCAAGAGAGTATCCTTTTGGAGATTGAAAAAGATCTCCATGGCGGGACGTCTTGTTTTATGCAAATCCATTTTATGTGCTATTCCTTGCTATGAAATGGAGACAACATCCTTTAATGTGTCTTCATGCGATGAACTGGACAGGGTTGTTCGTTCATTCCTTTGGGATGGAGCTTCCACCGAGGCATAAAAACCATTAATAGCTTGGACAAAAATCTGCCAGAGCAAAGCTAACGGTGGTCTGGGTTTGCATCAATTTCGGGAGATCAATGAAACCTTCATGCTTAAACTGGCATGAGAACGTTTTGAAGACTCTGGCAATCTATGGAAACAGATTTTCCATGCCAAATATAACATCGATTTTGGCAGCAGCATCCCGTCTCATGTTGTCGCTGGGGAATCTCATCTTTGGCGGAGTATCGCCAAGCAATTTGAGACTGTTCGATCTTGTACTAGATGGGTGATCGGAGATGGCGCCAATGTGTTTTTTTGGACCGATTAGTGGTATCCTTTTGATCACCCCCAGTTAGACAGTGCCCTGCCATCTACACTAGCTCCTGATTTAACTGCAAAAGTCTCTGATTTTTGCTTTGATAATGTGAATGGGACGTTCCCAAATTAGCCACATGCCTCCCTCCAGACTTGTTGGCCAAACTGCTCACTATCTCAGGACCTCTACCAGCGGCAGGCCCGGACAGAAGGTCATGGGCTCTATCTGTGAGAGGGCACTTCACCTGTGCTTTAGCTCTTGCAGAGGTTGTCTCACCACCAGCCTCGATGCAGCCTATCTTCTCATGGCCGTCACTATGGCGCATTAAAGCTCCGGAGAATGCCAAATTCTTTCTCCGGCGCGCATTACATGGAGCGTTATGGACAAATAGCGAAAGATATCATCGCCATGTTGCGGAGTCATCTCTCTGCCACAGATGCACCTCCTCGGAAACGATCCTTCATGCGTTAAGGGATTGCCCGCGTATTAGACGAATTTGGACACTACTTATTCCCTCTATTTCTCCTGCTTTTTTCCTACCAGGTTCTCTACTGGAGTGGATTGAGTGCAACATTACTAATTGTGGTTCTGAATGGCATGTTCTATTCACTCTGGCATGTTGGAAATTGTGGATCGCACGCAATGAGGAAATATTCCAGGGACATTGCATGTCAGAAGCTAGTCTGGTGAGCTCCATTGTAGCCAGCTCTGCTGAGCTTAGACGTTTGCTCCCCTCAAGGCGTGCCCATATATCTTCAAATGTATCACCGCCTCATAGCTTAGAGCCATCCTTTCCTGCCGATTGCAATCAAGCCGGGGCTTTCTTCTTGATGGTAGATGCAGTGGTGTGTAGAACATCCAGTCGTGCGGCATGTGGAGCTGACTTGTTGTCTCCGAGCAAAGCCCCTGTACTCAATTTCTCCATCAAAATTGGGTGTTGTTTTGTACTTTCAGCAGAGCTTTGGGCTGTCTGGCACAGTCTAACTCTGATACACTCTGCAGCGATACAGAAGATTATCGTTCTTTCAGACTCCAAATCTGGTGTTGAACTCATAGTCAGCCACCAAAAGGATATCCTCAATGCAGAGCTCGCCAGGAGGATTCGTGAGCTGATGGCATCCTTCGACTCAGCCGGTATACATAATATAAGCAGAGCCCACAACTCAACGGCTGATGCTCTAGCTAAAGCTGGTCTATCATCTCCTACCATGGAAATGCACGTCTCCCATCTGATGGCCACTTCTCAAGAGCTTCTGGATTCCCTGCCTTCCAGCTCTTCAAATCCCAAGCTGCTCATGAGTCCGAACCATATGGACATCACCAACAGGAACAATGATGGACCCTCTACTTTCCTCTTTAATCCTCCCTGAAGACTCTACCTGCCCGGCTTTGTAAGCCTTTCTTGTATGCAAAAAAAAAAAAAAAGATCAACCACCAAGCGATCTAGATTAGAATTAACTTCAACATATCAGTGTGGGTAATACATATTTACAACCGTATATTTTTATAAATATTTACAACCGTATATTTTTATAAATATTTACAACCATATCACACATGAATTATCAGTATCACAACCAAGCTAAGAAGTATCCTCTCGAAAAAACTATCTGAAGAAGGAATGATTTCGAACATATCTGGAAGATCACCTGGACAACGCTACCTTGAGATGTAAACTCACAAAAAAGCTCCTCATTACAGCTAGAACGTACCAAAAAGGAAATTTTTAAGCCATCATCGTGTGATCCTATCCAAATGCTTTAGGTACAGCTTCATGTGTAGTCAATATTGGTGTTACTATGTTAGATGTAGTTAATAGAATACCGTCTATGCATTCAATCTTGGTTACACCTAAGGTGTTGCCTCATAGCCTAGTATATCAGCTTTTTTCAGATGCCCCCCTCTTAGTCCTCCACTGGCAGGCCTGCACAGATCAAATCAAACATTGAGATCCTTGAAGAAAAAAAGGTAAATGATGCATTCAATTTCTTAGTATAAATAACTTAAAACGTTGAAATCTATGTATCATAAATGAAGCCAGTTCAAGAGAGCAGGAAAAATGTTACTCACAGTCCGTTTAACATCTTGATGCTGTCATAGCCAAACCATTGCAGAGTGACAACAGGACCCACAATTGCGATTCGAACAGGGAGACTTCTTTTAAACAAATTTGCAAAACCAATTTTCTTAACTGCCTGAAAAAACAAAAAAAAATGCGAGAATAAAGTTCCTGACTCCAGTATGAACATCTATATATGACTTTATTCATCATCTAATACCTCCATCACATTCGCTGCTTTCTTATTGTACAGCGATGAAATGATATTGTCAGCAGGATTTGAGATTACAGTGCCAACAGCACCAGCTGTATAGCCGGCTAAACATGTGACACCTAGTTGTTGTGCTCGTGAGCAATCATCCCGCTTTCTTTGAATCACCTTACGGTATATGAGCTCAACTGAATGCTCAAAAGTTGTGAACATAAATATGGAAACTGCAAGAACAAGTAGCAAAAAATAAGATGTGATGATATTCAGACACATCATTCACAAAATGGTTGGCAGAATGTACGTATCCATTTCAGTTGGCATTTACGAAAAAATGTCCTAACTCAAATCACCTAAAAATCTGTCAGATATGGATGAAATGTATACTGAGGTAAAGATTCTCATGTTTCAGGGCACATATGATGTCCAAAGCAGTAGCTAGGATGATCATCGAAAGCTTAGTCTTTACACATCTCAGATGAAATATTTTGTAAGACACTGCTTAAATGTTTCTGAAGCATACACACAGAGAAAGAGAGCTATGAGCTGAGAATACGAATGGAAACCGGGTAAAGGAAGGTGAACTATATGTCCATAGTCCGTTATTCTCGTTCTGGTGAACATGTAAACACCAAAAGTAAGCCTCAACGTCTTAACTTAAATGGTATTGAGTTCTATGTTGCAGCAGAATGGTGCTTGACTTTTGGTATTAGCAACGAAATTTTCAAGTCATGTACTAAACCCATTGCATGATCCACTTATTGATGAAGGCATCAGCATTCTTATAGAATGGGAAATTGAGATTCCAGGATATGTGTTAAGGCCCACTAGGCCTGAAAACGTCTAGGCGGACTGGGAGAAGTCATATCCAAACATGTTATCCATACAAAGAGATAAAGAGGAAAACAATGAAGGAATGAGCTCAAAGGTAGGCAATTATATCAGGAAGCTGCTTATTGGAGAAAGGATATTACATGGCAAGTTCCGACCCCAAAGAGGAAAGAGTCCCTTATAGAATCTGAAACAGAATAAAAACCATGAAACAATTATCAGCATTGCTTAAGGTTTAGCTTCAAGTTTAATTTAACTTCTAACATATATGATCAGTTACCCAGATAGCCCTTCAGCAGCATAAACTTTTGGGAACCCATCAGCCAACCCTTTGGCAAAATGTGACTGGGTCTGCACTCGTACCTTCACAGCTTCGAATGGACAAAGTGCAACATCAGCAAATATTTGAGCAGACGCACTGCTGACGAAGAAAACAACACTCTTGTTCTGATCTACTAATAGATCACCATACATCTTCTTGAAATACTCATAGAGGCCAAACTTGCATGCACCTTGAATGCCATACCCAAAAAGTTTACCAGACCAACCCCTCCAAAGAGACGCATAACCTTCTTCTCGCACCAGGGTACTAAAACCAGATAAGATGCCGTTATATTTAAGAGGATTGACCTGAAATATGCACGTGCAATGTATCAGCAGACATATCAACCAAGCACAAACTGCAAGGACATCTCACTTGGGGTGGTGGATAACCCTCCCTACCTCCCCCTCTTCACCCTCACCATCCTCCCCGAGACACACGCACACACACCACCACCACCAGCTATATGTAGCATAGAGTAAAGGTAATCAGGGAAATAGCCCAATTGGCAGTTTGCTGTCATATTAATATAAGACTAATCATGTCAGAACCACCAGAGAAACGAAAATCTCAAATGAGCCATGCAGTATGTGTTGTAACCAACAACAACAAAATGAAGAAGCTGATAAATGAAAATCTGCATGTAAAACAAAATCTAAATCATAGTATAAGACTCCAGAATATCTGATAACTTCATACTTTCATTTTATCAGAAGAATTATGTCGCTACTGGCCTGAATCATGGCCGAAGGCAGAATCCCCAGGGTAAAAAATAAAAAGACGAAAAGCAGCTACGATCACAAGAAAACTGAAGCAGTAAACAAAAGTTTCACGAAGTGTTCATCAATAAGAGACAATGGGCAATAACGCCAAACTATCACAGAAACAGTGGATGTGAGAGCAACATCAACAAAACCTGAGCAAAATAGAAAGTAAAGCATCAGACAACTCATAAATTATTTCCAGTCTCGACATAAACTCCTTCATATCCAAAGCAACCTATAATACAAGTCATCTTCTCTTCCATCCCTATTTAATAGGTCATGTCCAAAACTGAAATCGGTGCTCAGTGAACAGCAGCAACCATGATAGGAATATAAACTAAAAGAAGAGTGAAATAACCATACCTGCATGTTAACCTTCAAGACATCAAGAGGTGTGATCGCCAGATGAGTAGCTCCGGCGCTCAGCAAACCTCCGGCTGCACAAATACCATAATAACCCGCAGTGAACTCCTCTACGCCGCCGCTCTTCTTCATCTAAAGTCCCAACAACCACGTTTCGTGACGTGTTAGGCCAGTAATTAACGCTGTGAAGCTAAATGAGCGACTGATTCCGCGTTGGCGGCCATTTTAGTACCCTTCAGGTTTAACTCATCAAACTAACATTGCAGGAATTGACGAATGATGCCTGGCCTCGCTCCGATATTCGACCACGTTTCTAAACTGAGACCCGCACATTCCGAAGTCTTTGAAAGCATACCGAAAAGAAAAAACCAAAGTGAAATGAATGTTTGAACTTATAAGAACACAGTAAAAGTGTCAAAACAAAGCAATAAAACGTCTTTTACCAATAAAAAAATGATTTAATTTATTTATTTAAATTTCTGTTCGAAAAGATAGTCACCCTCCATCTTGCTCGAATACCGACTAAGTTCATGCTTAGGCCACTGATATGCCCGCTTAGGCAGGGTGGCTAGACCGCCTTGATAATACGGAAGTTGTAACCAATCCCAAGTACTACAATTCCAATGAAGAAAATAGAAGCGAAAATGAGGAAGAGAAAGATAATGAGGAAGAAGCTCTAACTAGATTGAGGAATGCCAAGCCTAAGGAATACTATAAATCTCTTGTCAAAACCAAATCCAAGAAAAGCTCAAAGCAAGAATGAATCAAGCATGGAACATAAAATAGATAGCAAATATTCTCTCCCTTACAAGACTCAAGAAACTTATCAAGCTACATAAGATAACTCTTCTTACCCTTTTAGAGCCCAAACAAGATTCTAGCAAGATTTTGAATATGATGAAGAAGTTGAGGTTCTCTTTTTGCCAATTCAATGGAGTGAGCACCATATGGATGTTTTGGAAGGATCCTTGGAATGGTTACTCTATTCTTTGATTCTCCACAAGGCACAACTTATTATCTTGAGGGTCACTAATCTTGCCACTCGAGAAGTCTTCCGTTTATGTGGATTGCATGGTAAATGCAAGAGGGCCGAGAGGTACCCTATATGGCACGATATGATGGTTCAAGCTATGGTTACAAGCAATCCTATCATGTTTGGAGGATATTTTAATATTGTTCTATGGCCGGAAGAGAAGGCGGGTCATCTACCTATTTTGCAAAGAGAAACTAATGATTTTTATCAAGTCTTGAACTCATGTCATCTTGTTGACGCGGGGTACTCAGGGAACAGGTTTACATGGAATAATAATCGTGCAAGAGGCCAAAGAGTTCTTGAGAGGTTGGACCGTGTATTACTCTCAAATGAATGGATAGTTTCGGGTCCAAAATGCAAAGTTATTCACTTGGGAGAGTGACATCTGATCATGCACCTCTTCTTTTAGAAATATGAGAAGATACTACCCCTAAAGTCTCTAGAATTCAATTTCAAAAGCCTTGGATCTCTCATGCATCTTTTATGGAATTGTAGCAAAATCTTTGGAGCCTCCTCTTGAGGTTACCATGCATTATATGTCATTGGTGTCAAGCTCACACGATTGAGGAAGTATCTTAGAATATGGAACAAGGAAGTCAATGACAATATATTTCAAAATCGTAACGATGGAGAGGACAAGCTTCTATACTTAGAAAATACTTATGTTGAAACGGGGTAGGGTGAGAATAGAGTCAAGTTATCTAAAGCAAAATCTAACACAAGCAACTTCTTATAGCTGAAAAAACTTTTTGGAGGTAAAAATCTTGGATTAAGTGGCTTAAGGAAGGGGATAACAACACTTCTTTCTTCCATAAGTCCGTGATGAAAGCAAGGTAAAAGACATACACTCACAAGTTGAAAGATGCTCAAGCAACATGACTTGATGATCCAAAGGATATTGCTCAATGCTTGAGCAACCATTTTGAGGTACAACTCACGGTCCCCTCCTATTTTGAATGATTCACTTCTTGGTCGTATTCCAGCTCTAGCTACAAGCTCTATGAATGATGATTTATGCAAATGGCTGGATATGGATAATGTTAAGGCCACGGTTTTCTCTATGGACGGTGAGAGTTCCCCCAGACTAGATTGTTTCTTGAGTATATTTTTTACCATATGTTGGGAGGTTATAAAGAAAGAGGTGTTCGATGCCATACGTGCCTTCTTTGTCGGAGGAGAACTCCCGGGTTTATTCACATCCACTTATCTCTACTTGTTACCCAAGGTGACCGCTCCATCCTCTTACTCGGATTTTAGACCTATTAGCTTGTGTAATTATATTGACAAAGTGATCACTAAGCTCTTGGCTACAAGATTGGCACCTATTCTTGTTCATATTATCTCTCCAAATCAAAGTGGCTTTGTCAAGGGTAGAAACATATCTGATAACATTCTTGTAGCTCAAATGGCTTGGAAAGGAGATGAACAAGATGTAGCATTGAAACTTGATATGGTCAAGGCCTTTGATCGTGTATCTTGATTTTATCTCATTCGAGTTTTGAGGGCCTTTGGCTTCAAAGAATTCTTCATTGACATTATTTGGAGGGTGATCTCTAGTTATTGCTTCTCTACTTTGGCCAATGGTGAAACTCATGGATTCTTCAAATCTTCAAGAGGGTGTAGACAAGGTTATCCACTTTCTCCATCTCTATTCATCATTGGTGTGGAAGTGTTAGGTAGGAGTTTGAATGCCCTTATGAAAACTCATCCTCAAATGGCTCACAAAGCTACAAAAGGAGTTCCTATGATCTCTAATTTAGCATATGCCGATGATGTGATTTTCTTTGCTAGTGCTACAAAGGTAGCTTTGGAGAGAGTCTTGAAATTTCTCCATAAATATGAAGCTTGCCCGGAACAACTTGTGAACATCCACAAAAGTGGTCTTATTGTTTCTAAGCATTTAACTTCTTCTGGATTGAATCTTCTCAAGGAATGGACCGGATTTCAACTTTGCTCTTTTCCTAGCAACTATCTTGGAGTTCCTTTATATCAAGGTTAACAAATAGGAGAGCTTTTCTTATCACTTATACATAAGATCAAGGCAAGATTGGATGGATAGAGTTCTTCATACTTATCAAGTGGTGGGAGGTTGATCCTAATCTCTCTTGTTCTATTTAGCATGCCTATTTATCAATTGATGATTATGAAGCCTACTCAATATATTATTGACAAAATTGAGGGGATGTTCTCGGATTTCTTTTGGGGATGTAGAGAAGGGAAGAAGAAGTTGCATTGGAGATATTGGAAGAACATTTGTCTTCCAAAAATCCGAAGGTGGGCTTGGATTGAGGAGGCTCAATGATGTCTCACATGCCTTGCATTTGGAATGAAACTTTGGTGGAACATGAGGAAAGGGGAGAGCTTGTGGGCTCAATATATGCTCACAAAGTATTGTAGATGCAACGTACCATTCTTGGCACAAGCAAGGAAATTACACTCCAACACATGGATATGGATGGTGGAGGTGAGAGATGTTATGTTCATTAACACTCTATGTTTCATTGGTCAAGGAAATTTCAACTTTTAGTAGGACAAATGGATGAAGAGCCCTTCTTTGGGGCATATGACTCAAGCTACACTCCCAAAGTTCAAAGTGTGGGACTTCAACTGAGAGCATCAATGGATAAGAAGGAAGCTAGAACAAAACCTATCCCCTCCTTTTGCGTAAATGGTCATTGATATTTCTATGAAAGAAGTGAAAGATATATGAATTTGGATGGCTACTAATGGTCAATGTTCTAAAAGGCGGGTGACGGAGGCAGGGCGGCCGCCTCGGCCGACTAGTTGGCCTCCCAGCGCATCCTTTTTTTAATCCAATAGATATAATAAGGATATACATAAATAAAATATAAAAATACACAAAAGAAGAAGTCAAAGTTTTGCAAAATAAAATTCGAATAGTTTAGATTTCAAATTTCATCATAAATCGTCATAGGCAGTCGCTCTTCTTCGTCAGCCTCAGTCTCACTCTCAGCCTCAGGATCCGACTCAAATAATATGAAGAACTAATGGTAGCAGAGCTTGAGGTATATTAGTACTTCCAATGCACTACATTGTGAAAAACTAACGGTAAGCCCTTACACTCAATATTCATGTAATGAACAACAACAACATAGTTTTATAAACATAGACATTTTATCGAATACCTTAAAGGCATAAATAATTAGAGTAGAATTACAACAATACATCACAAATGAATGAAGAAGAAACATCCTAATCGTGACTTGAATGAAGATTTGTAGAACACTTGTCATTCACTTTGCAAGAGATTCAAGAGAATCTATTAAAGAAATTTCCACTCTCACGGTTAGCCGTTGGGTTTGGATGAGAGATTATAAAATTTAGAGACAAATATACGATATATGTGGGTTGGGCTGGATTTTATAATAAAACTAAAAAAATGTTTTTTTTTCATTGGGCCGACCAGTCCATTTAGACGGTTTGGGCGGCTGCCTCACTGTCCGGGCAACATCACTGTCCGGGTCGCCCTACCACTCCGTTTAGGCAAAAATTAGGGCATTTTCGTGGTTATGGCTGACTAGTCAACCGTTGAGGCGCCGTGGCAGCCGACTTCTCGAACACTGCTAATGATGGAAAGTTCACAATTAAATCCACATGGGACATCATATGGTAGAAAATCACACCTTCTAGGAACTTCTTATGGTTTTGGCACAAGCACATACCATCTAAGATGAGCATATACATGTGGAGGATTGTACACAATATCTTGGCTGTGGATGACAAGCTTTGGAATAGAGGTATTCTCTTTCTCTCTTGTTGTTCATGTTTTATTACTTCTCATTCCATTGAGTCACTTCCTCATGTCTTCATGGAAAGTGAATTGTCTCTAATTGCTTGTACTTATTTTGAGTTCATTTTGGATATACATCCCTCTTCGATGGCTTTTGATATACGACTTGAGACTTGGTTGTTGCCACAACATTGCTCCACCATGGATCTTGTTAGAAGATTGCTCTTGATTCTTATTTGTGGGTAGATATGGAAGATGAGATGCAAACTTAGATATGATGATGTATCCACATCCTTTGGCTCTATTATCTTCATCATACAATCTAGATTGAAAGATATTATGGGGCACACTTTCTTTACTACCACTATTCGGTCAGATCACAAAGCAAGCTTGGAGGCTCTACGTATCACATTATCTCCTCCAAAGCCTACTATTCAAGTACAATGAACTCCTCATTCTCCCCCACACTATAAGCTAAACACGGATGGAAGTACATCTATCTCTACCTCGGGAGGAGGGAGAGTCCTTCGGAATTACCTAGGTTCGTTTATCATCTTTTTTTCTCATTAATTCTCATTGTCTTGTACTAACATTGAAGCCAAAATTAAAGCACTTTTTTTGGGGCTTCAACTTTACTATGACTGTAGCTACACATCTTTGGAGGTGGAGATTGATTCCATGTATTTGAGAGCATTCTCAACAAAGGAATCATCACTCCATGACACATTATGGGTCAAATAAGCAAGAATTTTAAACTTATGCCTCTTTTTACTTTTATTTCCATAAAACATTGTTATAGAGAGACAAACTCCGTGGTAGATATGCTTGCGAATTGGGGAACAACCAATCAAGATGAAATCTTCAACAACACCCATCTCCCTCAAGGTACAACACAATTTTTGGAGCTTGATCTACATTCAACATATACAAAGACTTTATTTTGTAGACATGACCGTATCTGTGGTTGCTTTATTAGACACAGCCCTTTCTACGAACTCTAGCTATAGGTATTCGACCAATAAGCATATACTATGTATGATGCAAGTTTGTTCTATAGCTTGGTTGCCTAACATTAAGTTAGACAACACAAATTTTCCTTCTTGTTGAACCTTATAAATTTGTTTAATGTGTAACCCCCTCACTATGGAGATATAAGTAAAAAAAACTCTTAGCAGGTGTTTCACTTTACTTCACTCCCAAGAAACAAGGGCGGAATTAGGCCCAAATTCGATCCCAACATTTTTTTTTGGACGTACCCAATTTTGTCCCTATTTTTTTCTGGGCGGAGTCAAAATTGGGCCTGCGCTACCTCCTTCACCTTGTGCCAGGAAATATAGAGAAGAAAGTGTCATTTGCTAGAGCCCAATCAATCCTTCCATGACATTCGGGCCTATGTAAAGCGTGAACCAATAGGGCATAGTTTTGACTCGATAATTTCAGAACTAGTATTATTTTTTATTTCGACGGCCAAAAAGTGCATTATGCCGAATTTCGGTACCCCATTTTTCGGTATCTCATTTTTTGGTACCCCATTTTTCGGTACCCCATTTTTCGGTATATAACATACAATTTTTTTCACCTGTAGGATCCTATCCTGCAAGATGAAAGCTTCTGCTGCCGAACTCATGTCTTGGCCATCGGATCTGCATCCGACGGCTAAGATGAAAGGTACTTTTAAATACTCACGTGCTGGGTTTCGATCAAGGTAGGTTCGGATCTTTAAGACTTGAGGCTGAACTCAACGTAATCGGAAAATGTCAAACGTGGTGGTGGTTGACAATGGCGGCGGCCTGATAAAAGCCGTCTACGGCAGAGAGCAGAACCCGACACTCGAATGATAAGAACTCACCTCCCGCCCTGATGAAGAACCCGCCGTCTCATCTAAAGAAGAACACTGAAGAAGAATACTGAAGAAGAAGCCTCCTTTCCTGACAGAAGTTATGCCTTGCTCGCCGAAAGTTTGTGTTCGTCTCCCCTTTCGTCGCTGGAATTTCGTTTGAGGTAAGCCTAAATTTTTTTAACCTAAATTGAATTAGCCGATTTGGTATTGAATTTCTTGTGAATATATGTATATGTGCTGATATAAAGTTCAATAATTTAACGTATGCGAAGAATGGGCAAGAATCAGACCAAGTTTTGATCTGCAAGGTGCGCCGTATGAATTTTCCTTGTAGGGTTCCCTGTGCTGCTGATATTTTTGAAGCTTCTGTTTGTTTTGAAAGTTCATGTGTGTTGAAAATGTTGAATTGAATGGTTCTGGACAAAACATGACATTCTCCGATTACGTTGTCAAGGTTGTGATTTGGGATAGATGATGACAAGGTTGTCAAGGTTGTGATTCTGCGACTGCTCCTCCTGTACTAGGGTTCGCACGATTGAAAAAATCAGGAGTAAAAAAAAGGGGTAGTTAAAAAGCCCGGTCCGTGTCGGGTTTCGACCCGTCACGTGCACACTTAATGATGACCCATTTCTCCACCGTTGGATGCTATCGGATGGTTGAGAAACCGTATTCGGCAGCAGAAGCTTTCATCCTCCAGGATAGGATCCTGCAGGTGAAAAATATTCATATAACATATCCCACTAATGTATGTATTTATTTGGATGGCATAACAGATAACAATGACAAACGTTGTGAGATAAAGATTGCTCAATCAAGAAAAGGTCCTTGACGAATTCTACATAGATCGACGCCCTAACGCAAGACTGTTTGAAACGGCCCGACAATGTTTGATGCAATCGCAAATGCTTTACCTAGAATCGTTAGAATGGAACTTAGATAAATAAATTTAGAGTCTTGTATACATCTGTAATTTTTTTTCCTGAAATAAAAGAACTTATAAAAAAAAAGATAACAATGACAAACACTTCACAATCTCCTCTTCACTCCCACAGCACAAGGATACCCAAATTAGAATTCACTTTCACATCTTCCACGCGAAGCCATGTCCATATCCGCAGCCATCCCCATTTTCTTACTCGCTTACATTCTAGTGGCACCTCAAATTCCCGCCGTGCTGACGACTCTGTCCGATCCAGAACCCGCCGCCATACAGACCCAGACTCTCAACAGCTCACCGCCCTCCTCCTCCTCACCGACGGCGACAATCCCGGCGTTTCCGGAGCAATCCGCTGTCTCTAGCTGCCCGCTGGACCTGCCAGAAGACCTATTCACCGCCGTAAAATCAGCTTGCATCGGCTCCCATCACCACCACTCCGACCAAAATCCATACGCAAATCCGCTTCACCACTCCCGCTGCTGCCCGGTCCTGGCGGCGTGGCTCTACTCCGCCTACTCAGCAACTGCATTGCGTGTGACCGCCAATAGTAATACTAATACCCCACCTCGGGCGACGCCGTTCGACATGCCCGTGCTTCCGGACGATTCAGAGACCTGCGTGGACAGTCTCGAGAAGGCGTTGGGAAACAGAGGCATACTGTTGGCGCGGCCTAACGCGACGTGCGACGTGGTTTACTGCTACTGCGGGATCAGGTTGCATCCTTTCAGCTGCCCGGAGGCGTTTTCGGTCAATTCCGTCGGGAAATTGGAGGGTGGGGAGGCGGTGAAGAAGTTAGAGAGCGAATGCTACGCCGGCGACGACACCGGCGGCGGACTTGGTGTTTGCTCCAAGTGCCTGTACAGCCTCTCAATGGTACGCGCGCATTATCTTTCGCTTTCCACTTTCCTTTACACGCACAACACACAGTGAGTGATGTCGGGACTTTTTTTGGATCCAAGCCTTTGTCCGGCACATGGTGTGTGTCCGCCTTTTTGTTGTACAATAATGCAGCATTAAAATATGTGCCTATAATCATAATTTCTCATTTTATTGATTATACAAAAATGATAACAATATTATTTTTTTGGTAGGCAATGATAACAATAATATAGATATATATATATATCATTATTATTGATTTTATATTATTTGTAGGTATCATTCTACTAAATAATGCCATTCCTAATAATTTTTGGTAGGTACTATTTATCGAGATTATGAGAAAGCAAATATGAAAATTTGTTAGGAGGGAGGGGTCTAGGCCACAAGCACAGTTTAAAGTATTTGCTTATACGGCCACCACCACCATTAGAATTATGTTGGTCTAGAGGCTCGCCACCAGCACTATAATTATGTTTTCTGGGTGTGTTTAGTTGTAAGGACAAATAGGATATATGTGGATAGGATATAGGTGGATGAGATAAGTTGTTTTGCGTTAAGTATGCAAGATTATATAGAATTTAAGTGGTTAAAGATATAGTGGGATTTTAGAATCTACCGTTTAGTAGACAAGATAAGTTTATGGAATGATTTTAAAATTTAAGTATAATTACAATTTTAACCTTACTAATTTTAGGATTTTTAGGATTTTATATTTTTTTGAAAAAAGATATATTCGAAAAAATATTTTTTCGTAATATTTTATTTCTGAATTATTTTTATTTTTGAAATATTTTATTTTCGAAAAAATATTTTCGAATTATTTTTAAAATTATTTTTTTTGAAAAAAATGTTTTTAGTTTTTTGGAAAAAAATATTTTTGAATATATTTTATTTTTTCAAAAAAAATATTTTTGAAATTTATAATTTTTTATAATTATTTCAATAATTTTGTTGGGGGAATGAATTAGTAATTCCAATAAAAAAATTAAAGTTGTCAATTAAATCCAGTGCTCGAGAAAACGTTGGACGGTCCCAAGGCATTTTGGGGCCACCCAGCGCCCAAGCCGCCTAGGCGGCGCCCAGGGAAATATTATCCAACGGGAAAATTATCCCACATTATCCCTAATCAAATGGGATTTAATGAGAAAATATTTTCATACTTATCCCTCCTACTAAAAATTTAGTAGGATAATTTTATAAAATCTCACTAAATGGTAATAGACCCTTTCTATGTACAATATATTTTCTCCTTGATCAGGGACTGATGAGTCTTTCTCGTAAATGAAACAGCTCAGTGAAGACAGATCTGGGAGGATCAACATGACCCGTAGGAACGAAAAAATGCATCATCGTGATTGTGAATTGATGGGTCTTACTTGGCTTCTCAATAAGAACAGATCTGCATACATTCACAGCGCCTCTCATGTTCTGCGTGCTATGATGATAAACGACGACGATGATGATGATCCGGCTGTTTGTAGTCTGGACAGCGATGGGATGCCACAGGCCGTTGATTCTTCAGAAATCGATAATCAATCTTCTTCAACCATTCTTGTTGCAAGTCTTCGTCACCTTGTAGTGCCACTCTCTTTGTTGTTATGTGCAAGTGTTGGACTTCCCTCCTTGTCTCGTTAGTACAAACAAGGTCAGGACCATTCAATTTGTTGGTTGTTTATGAAAAAAAGCACGATCGGGTCGTGTAGCTAAAACCATACCCTCTACGTTTCAAATGAGAAATCTTAACGTCCAAGGTGTTAACTAACATCCAAATTTGAGTTACACAACGGTTAAGATTAATCTTATCCTAAATACAATTATTAATAAAAAAATCAACTTCAATATGAGATTGATCTTACGATCGTCACATCTGGCACCTAAGATTATAATTCGAAACAGTAATTCATTATTCTCGATGGTATCATTCTTTTTTTTATACATAGGAAGCTAAAGAGACAGAACAGAAATTACAGAAATAACCCTTCGTCAAGGCGGATCATAAGTGAACAAGGACAAAGAAGGTCTTCTCTTCAGCTGAGCCCAAGCCAAACATGTCGACAGCGATAGTGCTTCCTGGACTAAAACTCCATCGTTCAGTAACTCAGAGGAGCTTTCACCTTCCGGACACGGTCATCGTTCCCCGCAACCCCCTCTCCCGTCCGCCCCCCTTGCGTGCGGGAGGAGAGTTGATCCTCCGACGTCCCCCCCATGGTGCACCGGAGTGGGGATTCCCTGATAAGATTGAGAGTTCCTGGTAGGGAAGTCACGAATTTTAGCCAGCTGTGTATAGAGGACTTGGGCAAAATTGCTGCGACCAGTGCTCCCTTGTGGTATGGTTTGGCTGAACTCAGAATTAAATTGGCGGATGCTGAAATCGGGATGCTGAAATCGGGATGCCTAGAATCGACATGTGCAGAGGAGAAGAAATGGATCAGTGTGTCGCTGTTGGAAAGGCCAACCTTTGCAAGGAAGTCCGCTATTTGGTTTTCCATGCGAGGAATGTGCTGAACTGTCTCTACTCCACCCGCGACGCTTTGGGAGGTGAACAGAGAACCCAAGAATCCAGCCCTGCGTTCGGTTACAAATCACACCACCACAAGCTGCAGCATCCGAGACTGTTGAGACTGCTGCATCCACCGAAAGCTAAAAGTCTGAATTTGCACCTTGGGATAGCCACGGGTGAACCGAGGAGCTCAGCTAGGTATCAATGCATCACCTTGCGTTACCCCTTCAAACTGCAGGAGATTAAGAGTTGATGCCTGTTTCAATGTAATAAAATAAGCTTGGATAGTTGAAACAATGTTGAGAATTGAATAGCGAACTCCCTGAAACACTTTTTCGTTCCTTGCTGTCCAAAATTTCCAACAAGTTACTGCAAAATTAGCCTGCCAATCAAAAGAGAGATTAGCACAAGAAATACATTTAATAACCCAATCTGATATGGGGAGAGACTCAAAGAAAAATTCTTCATTTTGTGAAATAGTTTAAGCCAGATATCTTTGCTTCTCCTGCAGTCCCTTAAAACATGTATGATAGATTCTGGGAGAGAGCATAGATAGCAGCCATCAGAATCTGCAATGTGTCTCTTGAATCTTTCTTCATTCATCCAAATTGCCTGATGCAAGACCCTCCAAAGAAACAGTTTTACATTTTCCTGTACCCTTAACAACCATAGCAATTTCCAAGACCTGTCAGAGGTTGTTAACGGCTCACCAAACAGTCCATTCATAGCTGAGGAACAGCTAAACTTCCTTGATGATGAGAACGCCCATGCCCGCTTATCCAACCCCGCTTCTTGATTAGGGGGAGGAATCGCCAAAATCTGGTGAACTATATCAGGAGGGAGCCACATGGAGAGCTTCCCAAAATCCCAGTTTCCAGAAGGAGTACAGAACTCTTGAACTTTATGGTAGGTATCAGAGAGGGAGAGACGTAATAAGGAGTGAGAAAATAGTGGGTGATCGAACGGAGACCAGATATCCGTCCAGAAGGAAACCACACTCCCATCGTGTATAATCCATCTTGAACAGCGTCGAACAAGGTCCCAGTTTTTGCAAAGTTGCTTCCATAGATGAGAACCTCCAGCTTTGGGATAGGGACAAATAAGAAATGCAGAATCCAGGTCATACTTTGCTCTGAAGACGGATATCCAGGGCCCTGCCCGACCTGAAATGAGTTTCCACGCCAATTTGAGCATGAAAATTCTGTCAGTATCCCGAAAACTACATAAGCCAAGGCCCCCTTGACACACCTTCTTCCAATTTACCATTGAACGTCTGTGACCGCTGGCAGTTCCGCCCTAAAGAAAACTTCTGATCATACTATCCATTTTATCACTAGATGACAGTGGGAAGGAGGAAGTCTGCATTTGATAAACAGGGAAGGCTGCTAATACGGACTTGCAAAGCACCAGTCTACCAGCCATAAAGATCTTTCTTGATTCCTAAGACGAAATTTTCTTCTGCATTTTGATCATTGTAGGTTCATAGGTTTTCCTAGAAATCCTTCCATGTAATAAAGGCACTCCAAGATAGGATCCCAGGTCATCAACCTAAGAAATACCAAGGATCCCTTCGAGATCCCCGGTCGTCTCCACAGATACATTAGGGGAAACCTAGAGAACTGACTTGTTGGTGTTCACTGTTTGCCCGGAGGAAGCTGAGAAAATACTGAGCACATCCTTGATGACCCCAGCTTGTAGACTAGATGCCTCTATAAAAAGAATGAGGTCATCAGCAAACATAAGGTGAGATAATGGAACATGACTTCGACCGAATGTTAGGGGTTTCCAAATTCCTGTATTCACAACCACATTAATCGATTGACTAAGACGCTCCATACACGGCACAAACAGGTTGGGAGAAATAGGATCTCCTTGGCGAACACCCTTCTTGGGAGTGATTGTTGACCCTCTGAGACCCTCCAATAGAACCTGTGTAGAGCTAGTGGATAGCGAGGACATTATCATAGTAATAAGATAAGACGGAATGCGAGCATCAATTAAGGTCTCTTCAATGAAGCTCCATTCCATCTTATCGAAGGCCTTAGCAAGATCGATCTTAATCGCCATGAAACCCTTCGTCCTATTTTTGCATTGACGCATCGTATGTAATGCCTCCTGAGCTATAATAATGTTCTCAGAAATGCACCTTCCCTGGATAAAACTAGATTGGTTAGAAGAGATGAACAGTGGCATAATCATCTTCAACCTGTTAGCAATGACCTTTGTGATGACTTTAACCGATATATTAATAAGGCTAATAGGTCGGAAATGATCAAAACTTTCGGGTTTAGGTATCTTGGCTAATAAGGATATGAGACCCTTATTGGCCACTGTCGGAACCCTACCCTCCTCAAAAGCCTGTCTCACAAAAGAGAGTAACGAACATGACACAATGTTCCAGTTGTGTTGGTAAAAACTCGCGGAGAACCCATCAAGGCCAGTGGCTTTATCTGGGTTCATGTCGAACAACGCCTTCTTGATTTCTGCATCATCAATAGGATGAGATAAAAATGATGTATGAGATGATGATAATGTAGGAAAGAGACCTACAACAGGGAAAGGGGGTAAAGTAGAATGCTCCCCCCCACTTGAATCTCCAAAGATCTCTGAATAATAGATCGAAAACTCATGCACTAGAGTGACACGGTCCGAGCACCAGCTGCCGTCTTGTATATGAAGATGCTTAACCTTGCATCGTATATTAATTGACAATGAGCGTTCTGTCTTTTAAGAAGTTCCTCCCTTACTAGAATGCCTTCCAGTTCAGTTCGAAACTTTGTTTCCAGCGAGATTAAATACTGAGATGGCTGACGAGCATGAAAAATCTGTAGGCCAGAGATCCGGTTGTAAAGCTTCCTTTTCTGACTATATATATTATCGAAAATGTTACCCTTCCAATCTGGAATATGGTCGACTAAGAGAGAAGAAACTTCAACAAGGTCAACATCACGATTCCAGTGTTGCATTAGCCAAGTTGACCATCCCGGGTGTGCCTCCCATGCCTTGTAATAGCGAAAAAATGGGGGAACCGAGGTTGTTACCATTTGCTATTTAATTGAGACACATAGAGGGGAGTGATCCGAAGCAACTCTCGGGAGATGTTTAACTCCACTGTGAGGACAAATTGAAAGGAGTGCCTCGTTAACCAGTGCACAGACTATACGCTCATGACACCTTCCTCTAGCCCAAGTGTAACGAGAGTCGGAATACCCCAAAGTAACCATCCCCGATAGATCAACCCATCTAGAAAAATGAGAACAACCTAGCAAAGGGCGCCCCCGATCTTGTCCTCTTTATGTAGAAAGGCATTAAAGTCACCCACCTCCAACCAAGGCAAGATGATAGACCCTGAAAGCATAGAGAGTTTATTCCATAAGGATCGTCGAATCTTGGGGTTAGGTGACCCATAGACCGTAGTAAGATTAAAAACAAAGGAATCATTAAAACAGGCAAGCGTATGAATAAACTGCCAATCTACGTGCACAATGGAAATAGAATAAATATCCCTCCAAAGTATCCAGATGTCTCCCAAAAACCCCTGAGCTTCAACTCTAAAGGATTGATCGAAGCCATCACCAATCTGTCGAATAATCCATTCAGCATCAGGACCATTAGTGCGAGGTTCGCAAAGAATAATCATACTCGGCTTTTGTATTGTATAAGGGACTTAAGAGCTGAGAGGGTAGCTATATTCTTAATTCCCTGAATATTCCAAAATATGTTGTCAGAATCCATAGAAAAATGTAATAAAGCGGGTAAAGAGAAGGAAAAAGGATACAGTAGTCAGATGACTTGGACTGGTGGATCGCCATTTTCACGAATATCCATGTCCTGTGAAGACGTGGTCTGGACATCTTCTTCAAGATGAGCCTCCCTGCCATGATTCTGTCCAATGTCACTTTCCATAATATCACTCGTGTCAAAGGAATCCGACAGAGAAGCACTACAACCTATCTGTCAAGAGGTTCGTTCAGATGAGCCTACAAAGAAACCTTTGACTTTCTCAACTTTTGACAATCGATATCCTTTTTCTAATGTTGCATCAGAGGAGGCAGGATGTGGGACGATGATAGCTACATGATTCGGAAGAGGGGTGGCGCTCGCTGGAAGCTTTGCCCGATTTTGAGTTCGCATGTGTTCAACAAATTGTGATGTAGGTAAATTCGATTTCTTAGGCTTGGTGAGGGAACTCGAAACAGGCACTGATTTTCTTTTTCCTTTGGCCCGGATATCTACAGCTGCAGGCTTTGGAATCGAGGAGGGCTTTGGGGCTGGAGTGGGCTTGTTTCTTTTTATCGGATGAAGTCTGCGCGTGGGCTTTTCTGGCTGACCAACAAGAGAAGATTGGCCCTATCCTCAGAATAGTCAGCACCGGTAAACCTGGACAAAGAAGAAAAGGAGTTAGTCAAGAAATTACCGGCCTGGTCTTTAATGGGCCTCCATCCCTTTTTTTTCTCCACTAGCATCCACTCCCTGGGCACCGAGGGATCCTCAATTAACGGAGCCTGCACATGGGCTGGTAACATCCCAGCATATCTTGTCCGTTCCTGATTTCCAGGATATTTGGCAGATTTTCTGTTGACGCCAACGACAGGAGAAGGAAAGAGACCGTCCGCTGAGTTGGCCAAATCCACGATTTTCAAACTCGTATCCTTAATTCCTTCATCAACTCCACAATTCTCGGAGGTTTGACCATTTCCTTTGACCACACTCACATTCTGGTCACCAACAGAGGAACTTTTCACCGACGGGTTGCCTTCCGACGATAACTTGTGCGGGCAATCTTGGAAAGAATGTCCAAAACGAGCGCACGAAAAGCATATCACGTTAAGATCCTCATATTGGACTGGAAAAACCTTATTATCAATCTTCATGGTAAGAGTAAAGGGTTGTCGCAGATCAATTCTAACAGCCCCCTCTATCGGGAGAGCGTATGCTCATCTGCTTTTAAAAAAGAACCCACAGGGAGAGCAATTTGACGTAGCAGATTTTCATAGAAATAGTGTGTGGGCAATCCTGGGATACGTACCTAGGTTGCCACATTGTCTATGTGGTCCTCCCATAGTGCATGGTATCATTCTGGATAAGAAGATTTCTCCTTTCAAATTCAGTATAATTGGAACAATATTCTTAATGGTTTTTTTATATTACACAGAATATAAAATGGCTTAATTTTTAAAATTGCTTGAAAATTACCGTTACACATTGTTAAAAATTCAATTGTACGTCGAGGAGAATGTCTAGAGAGAAAGAGAACATTAGGGGAGAAGAGAACACAGAGGGGAGAAGGCTGAGAGGAGAGGCCAATGTAGGGGGGAAAGGGAGAAAATAAATTGGAGGTATAGAAATTGACAATATTTTTTTATCCTCAAAAATTAGGTTACAATCATTTTAAATAGCGAAAATTCTAATTTAAAATAATGACTAAAATATTCTTACTAATAAAAAATAAAGATTATATGAGATTTATTAATTAATTAAATCAAAAGTCACCTTGGTTAAGCATACAACCATGCATATTCCTCTCTTTGGCTGTTGCAAAACAGTGGGATATACATCAAATGATCATAAATAACACCTTTCTCCGTCGAGCATTAGATGAAGAGTTATACATCTCTTCCTCCAGACCGACCTCTTGAGAAAGCAGGGCAAGTTTGTCATCTCTAGCGGTCCATTTATGGCCTTAAGCATAGCTCTTGACAGTGGAACAAAGCACTCACCAATCACTGCCACACTTCTTGATTACGGTTTTGTGAAATCAACACACAGACCATTGCCTCTTTCTCCTCAATCAGTCTAGCACTTTCACTGCTCTCTTAGTCTATGTCAATGATGTCCTTCTTACCGGCGATTCTTCTTCTGAAACAAATCTTGTGAAACTGTTATTGAATGGTACATTAAGCATAAAAGACATTGTGAGTGGAAGTTATTACCTTGGGCTTGAACTTCTCAAGCTTCCTGATGGCCTCTATGTTACACAAAATAAGTACATCATGGCATGCTTAACCCAAAAAAAAGTACATCATGGACATAGTTACTGATGGTGGACTCCTTGATGCTACTGGTACATCAACTCATTTGCCTTCCGACCTCAAGTTGGCTATCTAAGATGCTTCTGATCTTATGACTCACTCAGCTACTTGCCGCAATCGATTAGGGTGACTCTCTACTTAGTCTTTACTCGTCCCGATTTATCTTATGTTGTTCAATAGTTTAGTCAATTCATGAATGCACATAATGCTTCTCACTGGTCAACTGCACAGTTCGTTATTTGAAGCGACATGCTAATATCGGGTTGTACTTTCTTTCATAGAATGACCTTCATCTCACAGGCTACTCAGACTCTGATTGGGCTTCTTTTCCTGATTCTAGGCGATCCTTAACTGGTCTTCTGATCTGTGTAGATGACGCTATGATCTCTTGGAAGACCAAGAAACAAATTGTAATCTCTCATTCTCCAACTGAGGTCGAGTATTGCGGTATTGCCCCCACAGTCTACGAGCTACTATGGATCTCTTATATCCTCACTCGTCTATACATCCATCTACAGCTACATGTGCCTCTCCATTGTGACAAAAATGCAACACTACATTTGACTGCTAATCTAGTGTTTCGTGAAAGAAGGAAACACATAGAAATTGATCGCCACTTGATTGGAGATCGGCTCAAGGTGGCTTCATTGAACCACTGTACATTCCTTCATACACCAGCCTACAGGCATCTTCACAAAGTCTCTCTCGTTAGGACCCTTCATTTATCTCATTACCTAGCTTGGCCTTGGTCTTTCTCCCTACAACTCCGCTTGTGTTTGTGTGGGGGTTGGAATATCAGCTGTTAAGCCCAATGAAGTCAACGAGAATATGGATAAAAGCCCACTTGTATAGTTTCATTTTACATTTCATGCTTACACGGATATAGGGCATAATGGGCCTATAGTTTGTATATATACACGTGTCTGTGATGAGGCAGAATCAATACAAGAAAAGAAGGGTTTTATCCCTTCCACCCCATACCAGTTTACATTCCAAAAGCCACACTTGGCATTTACCCGGATTCCACTCAATGGTTATAACTGTTAGTTTCCATTCTGTTTTGTGATCATTCTCCTAAAATGTTCTCACATTTTCTCCAGCTCTTTTCAGAAGCAATGGGCTTTATCATTAATGAGCCCCCTAAGGAGAGAATGAAGACTAAAACTTATGTGTCAATCTGAAGGCTTCCGTCTTCAAGCCTTGAAAGATCCAATACATTATTGATAAGTGTAGCTAAAATATTGCTGCTTTTGAGAACTGTTTCAACTATTAGGCATTGCTTTGGACAGCTTGTTTCATTAAACTTAACAAACAAAATTCGAACATGTCTAAAATATTATTCGTTCGAGCTCGATTTGTTAAATAGCCATATCTATCTATATGCTTGGCAATGGGGAGAGAGAGTGGAGATTCTTCAAAATAATAATTTTATTTATTTTAATTCCAAAAATTTTGCTAGTCTAAACTATTTTCCCTTAGCGCTCTTAAAAAAAAAGGCCCTCCATTGCCTCCAACTTGATTTGCAGAACATACGATTTGGATTGGGCCTTGGTTCCTTTTACAGCCTTCATTATATACAATGAGGTCGATCGGTCCTGATGGATAAGAATAAGAATGGCTTCTTTTCCACTCCGCCTCTCCGCGCTCCAACATACAAACCGAGGCACTGCCGGCGCCGGCCGACTCCTTCCGCATCCGCTCAAACCAACTCTTCCACCTCCATTCCACCTCCGACCTCCGTCCAAACAAACACCGTCCCTAATTTGTAAATCCTCTCTCACGCCACCGACTCCGGCCGCAGATCGCCTCATTTCTGCCGCCTCCTACATCCTCCCATTCTTCAACGGCATCGAGTACGGCCGGTTCCTCTTCGCCAAATACCCAATCCTGGCCGCGCCGTTCGAGCCACTCATCCCCTTGCTTTCTCTCTATCACTCCCTACCCTACTCCAACTTTGTTACCTTCTTTGCTCTATACCTTGGCATTGTCAGGAACCCTAATCTCAGTCGATACACCAGGTTTAATGCACTGCAAGCCCTCGTTCTTGATGTGCTGCTCGTTCTACCAGTGTTGCTGCAGAGGATTGTATCACCGGGCCGATCTGGAATTGGGCTGAAACTCACCGCTTGGTTGCATTCTGGTATCTTCCTGTTTGTGGTCGCCTGCTTTGTCTATGGACTAGTGGCTAGCGTTCTGGGTAAGACTCCATATCTGCCGTTCGTCGCGGAGGCGGCCGGACGCCAACTCGACTGAGTAGCCGGAATGCTGTTGTTAGCGATCGTGGTTTGAGATGATAGTTTCATTACATATGTTGTCTTGGCTTTGGAACTGTGTTTGTAATGTACAATAACCAAGTAGGTAATGCTAATTATGTGTTTGGACAATGGCCCTCTTTCGGAATGCCCGGATGCCGTTTAAGCACTCGATTAAGAGCACCTAACTGCGTGCATAGGTGCATGGGTCATTGCCCATTGTATAGTACTTTCTCAATCACTGATATAAACATATATGTTCGGCATCACAATTCACAACTGCATTTATGTAAGGTTCATGCTACCCAAGTAAAGTGGTATCAAATATACGATAAGCTCTGGTTCCCCACATATCATCTTTATCAGTGTAGTAGGAATACATGCAGCATCTTACCCATGGTGGATCTCGGGAAACATTCTCCTGTGTTGTCTCATCTTCTCCAGCAATTCCCAGCAACGAGTTCTTGGCTTTGATGGTCTCAGCAACAGAGTTGGAATTACCGAAGAACTTAATCTGAGCATCAAAATAAGGAATGTATCATGAGCAAATCATGTATCTATCAATGATACGCAGCCATAAGTCGACAGCTTGAGCATCGAAATAAGGAATCTGTCATGAGCAATAGCATTTTTGTTCTTCAACTAAACTAGAATGGAAGGATAAACACACGAGTTTACCCCATCATCTCCATAAATGAAAGCATGGATTCTTGCAGTGGGATCTTCCAGAGTTAACCTTACTCTGTACATGCCAGAAGGAGCTCGGAAGTCCTGAACCTTCCATGGGACCATTGCAACAACACGAACTACACAACTATATTTATATATCACCTGCAATGCATAAATCATTAATAACATGTATTAATAGATCAACAGTTCAGGATTCAATAATGTGGTTGGATCAGAATGCATGTATTCAAGATTGAATACAAAACTCAGGCCTTGTTACTTGGGTAAAGGGCTTCAAAAAGACATTTGGGATTAGCAAGCAAGGTATTCGAAGCCAAGGACCGCATCGTCTAGTAATGACTGTACAGGAAGTTTTCCATATCCAACAATTCAATGAAAACAGATAGTTTTAGAACAAAGGTGCATCCTCACTATGAAGTGGATAGATAGATATGAGGCTGAGAGATATACCTTTGAGAAGGTGATGATATCCATCAAAGTGACGAAGGGCACATCTGGATGATCAATCTCTAAAATTTGAGGGGAAAGTTATAAATGTTATCAGTAAGAATTCAATATAGAGCAATCCATCTATGGTCTAGCGAATTAAACCTGTTAAAGTAGAAGGCCAAGGAAAGCTTGTAAAAGGCATCCTGTCAAAGTTGGATTGGACACGCTCCTCGTGACGCCTAAATCAACATAGAATAATAAACATGGTCAAAATAAACCATGCTGCAACAAGAGTCATGCAACTCAGTGAATATATCTAAGTAACTATATGTTGCAATACAGCTTCTAATCATCAAACCAGCGGAAGATATCATGCCATCAGTCAGTGACATATGTGTGAATGCAAAGAATCAACCGTCAAAATCTATGGCAAGGCTATAACAGTTCCTGTCCAGAAGTGATAATGTAAGAACTTGAATCAACTCTAACTAGTAATGACCTTTGGCATTCTATTACACGATCATGATCATCAGCTAAATAGCTAAGCTTAGAGCGGGGTGTCATTACACCAAGCCAAAGAGCATCATGAACTTCACATTTGATGTTGACAAAAAAAGCCCAAGTATCGGTCTTTAAGATCTTGATGCCAAGCTCCCCATCGCCGTAATACAGTTTCATCCTCAGGACGGATCCAACAGTAGGAAATGTACATAAAGTTACTCTCGACAATAGAGGAGAGTCTAACTGTAAGGGAAGTGGGTTTCTCAACTCATTTTCCAGGCTGAAAGGAAATCAGAAGAAGACAAGATTATAGCTCGACAGTAGATTGCAAAAAATATAAAACATGTCACCATTTAGTGAAAAGAATTGCAGAAACATCGCAAATTCTGTGCAATTTGAATACATCATTCACGACCTGAAGTGCTAACTAAACTTTTGTTGGTGCCAGAGGAAAACTAGATATTATTATATGTTCTATAGTAGATATCCCCAAATGGGAGTATCATTTATCCACAAGGAGGACTTTTTTTGTCAGATTAGAAAGTCCAGCTCGGTAACCAGTGCAAAGGACAAATAAATGACAGTGTAAAAGCAATAAAGAAAGGGAAAAGACAAATCCAAAAGGTACTTGATGTATTAGTAAGATTAAAAAGTCCATTAGGCCATTTATGCAATGTTCAAGATGGAGGGAGTGGTGAGTGCAGCAGTAAGCCTCCACCTTATGCTGGGTTATAAAAGTTGAGTAGGAACATTATAGCTTTATCCTTGAAGTAGCATGCAAATATACTGGTATTCAGGACCAAGATAAAGCTCGTTTGCTGATCAAATGCATTCACAAACAAACGGTGAAAGTCCTCTAAACTTTCCAGCAGATTTACATATCTGTAGCTCCTCCTCTCACTAAAGGGAAAGTGAAAAGAAAAATCAGTATTTCATTGCTGGGTACAAGGACAAACAAAACTAACTTTGATTCAACACAACGAGGCGGTGTGTCAGTACCATCCCAAACATATAGCATCACCCCGTCTTCGACTTCACTTACATGCAGAATCTAGTATCGGGTCAAAGAACTAAAATGTTAAACAGAGATAACAACAAGTATAAATACACATCATGAAGTTAGTAATGCTTAAGTGAGATGTACCTTGCAAATCAGATTCAGGTGCTCAGCCTCCTTGATCTCCCTCAAATATAACGACTTATTTAAGCCTATCACGCAAATAAATTCAGGTACCGAGTGTCAAAAGTCATGCACTTTTGTCAGCTAAGAAGAAGAAAAGATTAAAAAGATTAAAAAGCAATAACATTCAGCTTTGTTGTTGATGTAAGGCCAAATCTTTCTTGTAACGATAAATTATTATTATTCTCATTGATAATAGGAAATAATCTTCATATTTATGGAGAAATATGAATACAGCATACCTTCAACTTCGTACTCGCTAAACCATTTCCTTAAAACCATTACTAATTTCATGTCCTCATCCCTAGCCTTATATCTCGCTGAAGTTTGATAGGGCATAAGTCCTGTAACTCTATCGTTCCCTTCAAACAAAGCAAACGATGAATATCTTTTCTCAAATGTTGCATAAATCTCTCGACCCCGAGTTTTCACCTGCATTCATAAACAAATAACTAATCCAGTAACCAGATCAATAAAAATTACGCCAAATACACAAAAGAGACAGATGTACATAAAAGGACTTCAACGAGAGAAAGGAATAAATCAGAGATAAATGTACCGAGACAACAGAAAGCAGAATTATATCACCAACTCTCTGCGAATTTGGGAGTTTCTGAATTGTATTGGCAAAAAAGTTCACGCAAATCCCCTGGGTCGGCCACGAGTCATCAATGATCTTGACAGTGCTGAAAAAATCTTGAAAATAGCGCCCAAGAAACGAGGACATACAACCCATTACACATCATGTCGATAGATGACATTGTATCAGGAAAATGGATGAACGAAATCAGATGGAATCAACCGTTCACCTGTTCCCTTTGAAGTTTTAGGAATGCTAGTCTCGGTGACAACTCCGGCAAGATTGACTCTCTGATTAATGGATGCCATGGCATCTGCTATCTTCATGAACCTGTAGTCGTCGCCACCCATTTTGCGCAAACTCGCCCTAGATTACAAACAAACCTCTTTGCTGTCTTTCAACGAGTGCAGTGGAGGAATGTGGCGGGAAAGAAGGCAAGGGAGGGACACGGATTGGCCGAGTTTCCACCGTAAATTTTTTTGGCAATTTTTTTTCAACAAAATCATGCCGTTTTTTTTTTAATTTGGCAATTTTGCTTAGAAGAACACGAGGCAGTCGATCATTCCCAGCAACTCTGGCGTATAGTCCTCAATCAACCCTAAACTCCCCCTAATCCTGCAGTGGACAATGGGAGACCTGATCTCACAAGCACAAACCCAGCATCTGATTTGGGAGCAGACGATATGTACAATTTGGAAGATGCGAAATCGTGCAATATACTTCCAGGAAATCCCAGTCCTGGATCATCCTTAGAGCCCATCCGAGAATTAATTTGATGTATGAGTTTGGTGAATCGTGTGGTGAGTCCATGATTTGTTTATAACTTTCAAGCTTGAACTAGCCCAAATTTATGGGTCTGTAAATTTTATAAATTACTCATATTAATAAAATTTTTATTACCTACCCAAATAAACTCTTTGGAATGAGAGTTACACCTACAAAACCAAAAAAAAAAACGCTTACGGCTGAAATGGCATGCCTATCCTACACTTCTCCTCTTTGTCCCCTGTAGCCATTTTATGTACACTAAATTTCAATGGATACCATCTGATATACAATCTCGGTGAGCATTGTAGGAAACTGATAAATCCCACACCTGCAGCGCGACTTTCCCACTCCCTCTTATCCCACATGGTGGCCTCCACCTGCACGCCATTGGCCCTCAGCCCTCAATTACAGGATTTTATCTATATATTAAGATAAGATCTTTTTAACTTTAAAATTTCGGACTATTTTAACGTGGTCAATCAGAGGATGACACTTCACCATTATTATAGTGCAAGTTAGCCGAACTCAACTTTTCTATTCCGTTTAACAGTTTTTAGTGGTTTCTTTTTATTTATTTTTGTTTTTTATTGTTTTTTTTTTGCATTCTTTTTTTATTTGGTCAGTTTTGTTTCTTTTTCTTTTCTCTCTCCTACTTCATAACAAAATTGAATTTATCCGGCAATCCGCTTATCGTTCTTCGAAACGGAGATTTGCATGATTACCAAATGCATCATTCCCTTTCATATGACATGCGACTTCATATAGTTCCGACGTACTTATCTATTTTTGCACGGATAATTTTAACTTCCGACCCAGGTCATTTTACGTTCAGCCACAGGTCATTCTATGTATCAGTGACATCAATCAAGGGTAACTTCAGACACGGGTCATTTTACGTTCGGACATTGATCATTTTACATTTTCGCACGTGTCATTAGACGTACCAGTAACTTCAGCCACGGACAATATTCTAGTGGGATTTAAAATGGAACACTTCATGTGCTGGGATATTTTTTATATGCTAAATATATATTATATAATATAGTGTATAATGTATATTAATATATAATAAAAATTATATAGTATTTATTACATTAAACTTTAGGATTTATTGCATTTTGTTCTATGGTTTATTGAATTTAGTCCTAGAGTTTATTTCATTTAGTCATACGGTTTAGGGGATAGGATTTTAAATTCTTACGGCGACGAAGTCGTCGTAATATTAATTCTAAAATTATAAATTTGTAAGATTTATACATTTTTTACGGTTTATAGGAGTTTATTGTTAATAACATTTAACTCTTAGGGTTTATAGGATATGGTTTTAGATTTTTTATGATGGTGAAGCCGCCGTAATATAAATTTTAATTTTTATATTTTAGCCCGATGATTTATGCATTTAGCCCGAGAGTTTATGCATTTAGCCTAAGGGCTTATGCATTTAGTCTGAGGATTTATTACATTTAACCCTTAGGGTTTATAGGATAGAGTTTTAAATTTTTACGGCGGCGCACCGTAATATTAATTTTAATTTATATATTTTATATATTTTTACTTTAGTGTGTTTTATATTTTATATATTTTGTATTTCAGATGTTTTAGTGTATTTTATATTCTTTATATTCTTTATATTTTGTATTCTGGGGTTTGTACATAGAAAGTCAGATATGATTTGTAGTTGGGATTGTTGGATCTCTCGGGAGTTGTGCCGAAGAGGTGGTGGGAGAGGGTTTCGATTCCCAGCATAGAATTGTTTTCTCCGTTTTATTTGGATGGGGTAAAGGAGTGGGAAGAAGGTCGTGGAAATAATGGGCTCCCGATATTGTAATATCTGAACTTGCATGATCAAATCTGTAATCTGATGTCAAGAGTTGTTGCTTTTATTGAACTTGAGAGTTGAGGGAATGAGACCATCATCAGGCGGTGGAGGTGGACTCAATATCTTGCAGCCCACAAACAATGTTGCAAGTAGCTTTTTGCTGAACCAGTTTACCTAAATACAGCAACCTTGTTATCTGAAATCCCAGAGAACTGAGCAGATTCATAGGAAACACAAGCAAATGAGTAGATCTTTGCCCACAAGCAGTGTTCGAGAAGTCCCCTGACCGCCCGGGAGGCCGCTCCGACCGCCCGGGAGGCCGCTCCGACCGTCTTGGCGCCCGGGGCAGCCTCCCACTAATTAAATTTTTTGAAAAAAAATATTTTTAAAAAAAATTAGTTTACAATAATTAATCCAATACATTGGAAATTTTAACATGTCGTTGGATTTCCAACGGACTTGTTGGAGATTTCCAACACATTCATGAGGTGCCCGTTGGATTCCTCGAGATCGCCCAGCGCCTAGAGGGCGCCCACCAATTTCTCGTGCCTTGATTTTACACAATTATTTTTGGTGTTTGGTAGAAAAATGATTCATACCCAGTTTGTCCCCCGCGGTGACAAACTCCAGATTCGCAAAAAAATGACTCTAATTATATCAACGTTAAATTTGCATCATTGATGATAAATTTATAGTACATGAACACGGGTAAACAACCTCGGATTTGTGTGTCTTTGATATCATATTACTCCCTTTAATAGTTTTTGATTAATTATTTGTGTATGCATTCACGTATACTGGTATTTTTTATTTTTAATCATTTAAAATTATTTATTTTGTTAATATATGCAAATAAAATAAAATAAAATAAATTTGCCGGCGGCTGTACGCTGCCAAGGAGGTCGATTTGGCCGCCCAGACCGCCTAGAAGACCCCTAGACCGCCCGGCGTACAGGGAGCGTCCAACGCTTTCTCGAACCTTGCCCACAAGTCATTGCGTTACTACAAACCTTTTGAGTTCAACAAGAAAGATAATTCTTGATGATTCTTGATCCCTTGTTCACAACCTTGAAACTGAAACAAGAACTCAAGATTTGGAAAATATGAATTGTGTTCGATTTATCATATTGAAGTGTAGAGTTACATTTTATAGACAAAAGTTGATAGGTTCTATATACAATAAATGAACGCATGGTCTGATATGAGGTGCTCCTGATTTTGTGGGGATCTGCTGCTTGACAAAGTGGAGATCTGCTGCTTGACATAGGGATGTGAGAGCTGCTGTGAATGATTCGGTTAGCTTGACATAGGGATGTGTGGGATCTCATTAGCTTGACATAGTTGACATAGGGATATGCTTAACTCCTCCCCTCAAGCTAACGGGCAGTGGACGAACCGCTAGCTTGTCCCGTAGATCCAAGAATCGAGATGTGCCCAATCCTTTAGTGAAGATGTCGGCAATCTGGACCTGAGTAGGGACTTACTTGAGCTGGATGTCCTTATTCTGCACCTTCTCACGCACAGAGTGATAGTCAACCTCTATATGCTTGGTCCGAGCATGAAAGACAAGATTCGACGCTAAGGATGTGGCTCCCATGTTGTCGCACCAAATGATAGGAGTATGAGATAGAACTATGTGTAGATCCTTGAGCATCATCCGAGTTCAATAAGATCTGCAGTAGTGTGAGCCAAGGATCGATACTCGGCTTCAGTACTGGACTGTGCTACCACATTCTATATCTTTGCTGTCCAAGATATCAGATTTGAACCCAAGAATACACCAAAGCCTAAAGTAGACCTCTGGTCTTGCCTGTCTCCTGCCCAGTCGGCATCACAGAATGCCTCGAGTGTAAGACTGGGTGAGGCCGATCTAGTAAACTGAAGACCATGACTAATGGATCCTTTGAGATACCGAAGTACCCGTTTGACTGCTCGCCAGTGACATGTTAGAGGCTGATGAAGATATTGACACAACTGATTGACCTGAAAGGCAATCTCTGGTCGAGTGAGAGTGCAATATTAAAGAGCTCCAACTGTACTCCGATAAGTGGTAATCTCTAAGGGAGAGAAAGGGTCGCCTGCCAAGTCTTTAGTCCAAGAGTCAGTAGAAGAGAGTGACTGCATAGGTTTTGCCCCCAGCATATTAGTTTTCTTCAATAGTTCATAGATGTATTTACTCTGCCGGATATACAGTCCTGTAGTATCCCAAGTGACATGCATCCCGAGAAAGTAGCTGAGCTCTCCCATATCCCGAAGCTTGAACTTTAACTGCAGGTATCTGACTAGACCATCTATCATGTTCTGGTGAGTCCCAGTGATTAGGATGTCATCAACATAAACAAGGACATAAAGATGCACATCTGACTGGTGATATGTGAAAAGGGATGTATCCAGCTGAGAGGACTTGAATCCATAGGCGAGGAGACTGGTGGATAGCTTAACATACAAAGCACGAGGAGCTTGTTTAAGGCCGTAAAGAGCTTTAGGCAGACGACAGACATAATTGGGATGAGTTACTGAGATAAAACCCGGTGGTTACTCCATGTACACCTCTTCTAGAAGTACACCATTCAGAAAGGCGTTAGAAACATCAAGCTGACGAATGGACCAACTGATCTGCACAGATAAGCAAAGAAGTATCCGAATGGTAAATAGTTTAATGACTAGTCTGAAACAAGAACTCAAGATTCATACCTGTGATTCTGGTTTGTAGTGTAGTCATCTTCACAGCAACAGCAAGCAGTTGATTTGCTCTGTGCAGTAGTAGCACCATGTGGTGCTTTCGTTAACAATCTTCGTCTCACAAAATTCAGAATCACAGTCTGATTCTGCTCCAAATCTCCAGTCTCCTCAAAGAACGAAATAGCAACATCTCCAATGGCCTTCTCCTTTCCCAACCTGTCACAAATCGTATCGGTTAAGCTCGATTCTAACAACTATTTATCCTGGATGTCTCAAGTGGTACCTGCCTTACGAAGTCATGATCTGATGTCGATCGCTGATGGAACGACAATCTGTCTAGTTGCGACTCTCCCAGCAACAGAAGAAGATGCACAAAAGGGTATCAAGGAAAAAGTCAATCCCAAAATTGTCGAATGGTGCTGTAAGGATCAATTCGTACTGGCTCTGATACAATGAAACAAGAACTCAAGATTAGGAAAATATGAATTGTGTTCGATTTATCATATTGAAGTGTAGAGTTACATTTTGTAGACAAAAGTTGATAGGTTCTATATACAATAAATGAACGCATGGTCTGATATGAGGTGCTCCTGATTTCGTGGGGATCTGCTGCTTGACATAGTGGAGATCTACAGCTTGACATAGGGATGTGTGAGCTGCTGTGAATGATTTGGTTGATGTGTGGGATCTCATTAGCTTGACATAGTTGACATAGGGATATGCTTAACAGAAACTGCCAGGGATCTTACTTGATAAATGTTGTTACAATAACCATCTCTGCTGATGTTTCTGCAGATTGTCCAAAATGGAAGATGCTCGTGAGATTGCACTTGGGGGAGGGAACATTCATTGCATCACTTTTTTTTTAAAAAACAAACGGTCTAACCTTTTATTAAAAAGCATAGCAATTCATTGCATCACTCAATAACAACGTGCCTGCCTTAAAATTCTCTCTGCTGCCAAATGCTGAGTTTTACGATATAAAGTTGCATTTTGTTTTCTTCTTACAAAATATTTGTAGTGCCAGTAGTTCTTCGGAGATTCAAAATTGCCTTCAATAGAGGCGTCCTACCTGCACACTGTGATGCAAGAGGTTAAGTATTAAGCCTGACTGCCAAATTGAAGTATCTGGTAAACGATCACTCTCGGCCTTAAGAAGAAGAAGACCCTGGTTTGGAGAACACAAACACTCTTGGCCTCGGGAGTTACTAATCCCTGTCATTAATAATCATTAAGATTTTTAATGATGGATTGAAAAATCTCGGCCTTAGCAAGGCGGAGACTAACTCTCCGACTTCCCAATTTCGGGCGGTGGCAAATTCAAAAAAGGGTGATGACTTTGTGGCAAAAAAAAATTGCTAAATTTTCTTAGTGTACTTGTTAAAAATTCTTAAGAGTCCATTACACAGACCTGCAAATCTGCAAAAATGATATAAGGTATTCCACATGGCCCACGACATCCCCAAACCCTCTCACATTACTAAATAGGGGGCTCCACACATACCAACATGTGTGTTTGTGTGCTCCCACATGGTGTGAGTGAGGGATGCACACACACATAAGGGGTGCCTTATAGTGGGACTCGCAAATTTGACATGTTTGACATCATATTTTGGTCTACCAACAGAATTCATCACCTAAATATTTTTAATCGGGACACATTGCTTGGGAGGAGAAAATTTTTCGTGCGTCCACTTAGAAGCATGGGTTTTTTGTTGAAGTAGCGGGAACCACGTATGGGACGACTATCTTTTTCGGGGAGAAGCTATATGACTACTGTGAGGTCCGCGACCTTGCTCAGATCTATACAAAAATGCCAAAGATTAGCCGATAGATGAAAATATAGCAATATGTAATGAAATACTGCATGCAAGTATAAATGTTCAAATAATATGAAATCCTGCTTCCCGAAGACAGATTAGTCGATAATCTGTCTAAATCTGGCAAGAAATCCATTGAACACGAGTCGTCAGTCTCAGATCTCGAAAAGGAACTATCGCTCAATCCACAAGATCGACAAAGTAATCGGTTCAAAAGAATAAGAATGTGGCGAGGAGTCCAAATCTGGGTTCAAAATCAGAAAAGCACCGAAGAATCGGCCGAAGAATCTGGGTTTTGAAAGATTACTTGGACATTAAGATTTACTAAGCTTAAAGTGTAAAGCAATAGGAAAACATACAGATTTCACATTGAAAAATCCAAACTTGTCTAAAACCTTTCGAATATAACCAGACTGATGTAATTTCAAAGTACCAATTACTTTATTCCTATCAATTTCCATGTCAAGAATTTTCCTAACTTCTCCTAAATCTTTCATTTCAAATTCTGACTTTAAATTTAACTTCAAGACATTTATATCAACCCTAGACTCACTGATAAGTAACATGTCATCAACATAAAGTAAAAGATACACATTAGCATGCTTCTTGTTCATAAAATAAAAGTAACTGTCATATTGACTACGAATAAAACCCAGACTAGTAATAAATGAATCAAACGTTTATACCACTGTCTAGGTGCCTGTTTAAGGTCATATAAAAATTTCTTCAACAAGTAGACATAATCAGGTTTTAAAGAATCAATATAACCTAAAGTCTGTTCCATAAAAATCTCCTCATCTAAGTTATCATACAGAAATGCAGTTTTCACATCCAACTGATCACATTTCAAATTATAGCATGCAACAAGTGAGAGTAATATCCGGATGGTTTTAAACTTTACAACAGGAGCATAAATTTCATTAAAATCAATACCCTCACATTGACTAAAACCTTTAGCAACTAGTCTTACTTTATACCTAACTGGTTCACGTTCTGCATTAGCTTCCTTACACTTATATATCCATTTACAACCAATCACTTTTCTATCCCTAGGTTTAGGAACTAGTATCCAAGTACCATTCTGATTCAACGAGTTAATTTCATCGTTCATAGCTACAACCCATTTTTTAGCATCAGAACAGTTCACAACATCTAAGAAATCATCAGGTTCATAATGCATGATTTGCTGACCAACTAAAAAAGCATAATCTATAATTTCAGCAAAATTAGCATATTTCAAATTAGGTTTAATGACTCTTCTTTTCCTATCCCTTACTAATTCATTATCACTTATACATGTATCAATAGGTTGTGCAGAAAAGTGTTCAACAATTTTATTATTATTTTCAATACCTGAAGGTTATGTAGGAATTTCAGAAGTATCGGCAGCGTGAGGAGGGACAGATTCTTTACTAGAGTCTTGAGTTTCAACCTCCACCTTAACAGGTGGAATAGGTTGCAACTCCACCTCAGCCTTAGAAGGTATCTCCTTCTGAACAGATAGTCTTCTGAGCAAGCATTCAGACAACATAGGTGCAGCAACATGCAGATTAGGACCTAAGCATGGAAAATCAGCTTCATTAAAAACCACATCTCTACTTATAACAACTTTCATACAAGGTATTGACCTATCCCACAGTTTATAGCCTTTAACACCTTCTTGATATCCCAAAAAAATACATTTTATTGATATAGGATCTAATTTCCCTATATTAGTATGAACATAAGCAGCGCACTCGAAGACTTTCAAGTTTGTCAAGTTCAACATAGTTCCATGCCAAATAAACTCTGGACAGTTATAATTAACAGCACTTGAAGAACATCTATTCATAAAAAATGCAGCAGTGCATAGTGTCTCCCCCCAAATTTCTTAGATAAGCCAGATGTAACCAACATTCATCTAACTTTATTTAGCAATGTTCTATTCATGCACTCAGCTACCCCATTCTGCTGTGGTGTGTGCCTGACTGAGTGATGTCGTGTAATGCCATGAAGTGCACAGAAATTATCAAAGTCCAAGTTACAGAATTCTTGACCATTATCTGTTCTTAAGTATTTGACCTTAAAACCTTTCCTAAGTTTCAACTAACTGTTTTCATTCCTTAAATTTACTAAATGCTTGATCTTTAGACTTCAAAAGTATAACTCAGACTCTCCTACTGAAATCATCCACAACAGGCATAAAATACCTTGCCCCACCATGCGTCGACTCACTATCAGGGCCCCCAAATCAGAATGCACATAGTCCAAGCATTGTTTCGAAACATGAATACCCTTAGGGAACTTAAGTCTATGTTGTTTTCCCAAAATGCATGGTTCTCAAAAGGACAGCCTGTTAAATTTATGTTTCCCTGAAAAACCCTGATCATGTAATATCTTCAAACTTTTCTCATTTATATGTCCTAATTTCACATGCCAAAGCTTAGTATAATCGGGTTCAGTCACTAAAAAGGCAGTTTCAAAAAATGTTTTCCCATTCAAAAAATACAGTCTGTTTTTCCTAGTTCCTGTCAAAACCACAGAATCACCTTTAAACACAGAAAGGACATCATTCCTAGATGAATACCAGCAGCCAGATTCCTCTAGCATACCTAAAGATATTAAATTTCTTTTAAGTTCTGAAATATACCTCACATTTGTCAGTTTTACTTTATTCTCATTGTCCAGTTTTAAAGAAACAAACCTTGTACCTTTTATTTTGCAAATACCATCATTTTTCATAATAGTCATTCCACTTTTACATCTATCTAGGTTATCAAACCAGTTCAAATTTGGAGACATGTGATAAGTGCAGCTTGAATCTAGGACCCACTCATTTGGACTCTCAACATCAGAGACTACTAAAGCATTTTCATGACACAGACCACTAGACACCGACCCCTCTTCTATTTCTGTTTTATCTTCTTCTTGAAAATTAAATTTATCACATTCTAACAAAAAATCCAAGTCTTTATCATTAAAATATGTTTCCCCCGAAACCGACTCAGTTTCACTTAACTCTCCCACATCCATGTGCCTGTTCACATAAAACACAGAATCATACACAAGTTGATTATAAGATGAGTTAACTTGGTTTCTAGACTCAAAACTCGTACCTTCTACATTTTCAAATGGCTGTTGCCTAGCAGTATTGTGATTTGCATTCATACACGCATGTTGTACATTTTGTAAACATGTACCATTATCCTGAAAATTATATACATTCTGACCAGACATCATTATGCAATTGTTCTTATTATTTTCAGACACATTCTGACCAGTTACATCATTTACAAACAATGCATTCGAATTGTTCTGTTGTTTGATTCACATTTTGACCTCTAGCATCTCTATTAAGTATAAAACAATTACTTTGAACAGGTCCCAGTTTATGAAAGTATGTGCATCTAGGCTGAAAACCATTTCTACTGAAACCAGATTGTTGAAAGTTAGACGAATTTTGAAAATTTCTTTTTTTCTGAAACTGTTGACCTCTAAGAAAGTTCATATTCTGCTGAAAATATTGATTTCTAGAAGGAAACCTGTTCTGACCTTGATTTACAATTTTAGTTTCAACTTTATATTTTTCAGAAATATCTTTAACCTCTACCTTAGCATATAAAAAATTTGAAACACGTTTAACATTTTTAAGCTGTATTTCTCGAGATTTTAACCCACTTATTATTACCTCTAGCTTAAGAACCGAACCAGAGTATCTAAGTACATTTTTAACAACCAGAAAGTCTTCACTCACAGAATTCAACAAAATTCTAGACAGGGACTCTTAATCCAAATCATGAGTACTTCCTTTCAAAAGTTGTGTGAGTTTAAAAAATCCATCCATATTTTCTTCAACTATTTTTTCTGAATCCATTTTATAAGAAAACAGTAACCCCTTCACAAAAATCAGATTTGCAGGTGCTTTTGAAGTATAAATTTCATGCAATTTCTCCCAGACCTCTAACGGATCCTCTGATCCATCTAACTTACGAATAACTGCATCTGACAGATTTAAAATTAACAGGTTCAATGCTTCTTCCTTAATATCTTCTATCTTTGAAGTGAACATTTCCGGCCAGTTTTTAATATGTTTTAATGCATAATGGACCTTATAATGAGATCAAACAACTTTCATGCGCATAGCCCCAGTAGTGAAATCACTCTTCCCATTAAACCGTGTAATCTCAACTCTGGTAGATATATTTAATGTTTCTTAAAGAGAACAGATAGTTTCCAACAGTACAGTAAGCAAAGAGAAACAGTTATTCAAGTAGATCAGGTTCTCACAATGAGCAAACAGGTTAAAATTCTAATTAGACTATCTTTAAGCCTCAAAACTCTTATTCAAGAGTCCACACAGTTTTAGAAAAACTGACAGTGTATAAGGCCAGTCTAATTATAGACTCTTCTTCACAGGGCTCCTTTCTAAGACTCCTAATTTCACTCAAAATAACCCTGAAAGCAGTAACAAATAAGGTGCTCACTGGCACAAAGTAGTAACAAATATAGGTTAAACGCCTCTCACGTCGTCTGTACTAAAGCGTGCACGAAAGCAGCAAACAAATCTGGCTCACAGGTCCACAGAAAGAGTTAACAGGAGGCCGTGTGTATAGGCCTCAGTCCAGAAATTTTTTAACACAGTTCTGTTGTCTAGTGGATTTTAATACCTTTCCTGTTTTTTTCTTTATATTTGTTGGGATTTTCCCTTTTTCTGTAACACTTTCCTCCTTTCTTACCAAACAGTCACCTGATGATGCTTGTAAACAGAATATAGCAGAAAGCAGTAGCACTAACAGAAATAGACCACGCAGAAACAGACCACAGTTAGTAAATCACACAAGTTTTGACTCAGTATTTCTTAAAAACTTCTCAGAGTTTGCAGATAATCGCAGCGGAAAAATTATTTGGTAGCAGACTTTAAAGGAAAATCCACAACTTCAAAAAACCTTAGCAATTTAAAAAACAAGCCGTTTTTAGCACTATTTCAACAAATAACTAGAGTTTTTGAAAACAAGACAGTTTTCACAGGAATCAAATAACTGACAGTTCCAAATAGCAGTAGACCACGTAACTCCCGAAATATAATCTCTAACTAGGCATGCAATGTTCTAGCCACAGATAGCAGGGATTCACAAGTCTCAATTTCACAAGATATATCACAGGCTTATACCAAGAGTTATCAAATCACACACGCACGGGACGAATAGCAGATTAACAGTATTTCAGAACATCGAATTATACAACAGTAGTAAGATAATAAGTCAATATCTCAAGTATTGACAGAGCACAGTGCATGTCCTCTAAAAAACTAGACCGACACCTACAAGAAGAAAGGAGTTAGTATCCAAAATTCAATAAAATGTCGAACTTTAAGCGATAAAGTAGGTAAAAAAGAGATTTCAACCGTCACTACACAGATCTACCGACACAAGCCTCAGATCTCAACAGATCTGGCATATGCACAAAATTTACGAACACCAGATCTGAGCGACAACCTCGCTCTGATACCACTGTGAGGTCCGCAACCTTACTCAGATCTGTACGAAAATGCCAAAGATTAGCTGATAGATGAAAATATAACAATATGTATTGAAATGCTGCATGCAAGTATAAATGTTCAAATAATATGAAATCCTGTTTCCCGAAGACAGATTAGTTGATAATCTACCTAAATCTCGCAAGAAATTCACTGAACACGAACCGTCAGTCTCAGATCTCGAAAAGAAACTATCGCTCATTCCACAAGATCGACAAAGTAATTGGTTCAAAAGAACAAGAATGTGGTGAGGAGTCCAAATCTGGGCTCAGAATCAGAAAAGGACTGAAGAATCGGCCAAAAAAGGCGAAAGAAGCGGCAAATTTCCAAGAGAGGAAAGTAGGGTTTCGGCCGATATAGTTTCAGAGAGTTGTAAATGTAACAAATGAATACAGGGCCTAAGCTACTTATATCATGGATCGATGCGACAAATGAAGACGAGCTGAATATAATGAGGCAACCCAACAACTGGTGGGATGAAATCGGGCCGGAATAATTAAACAATATAAATGATTAATTGGTTCAGGAATCAAACTAACAGGTATAAGTCGAAGCCCACAGACACGAGCGAAGCCCAATAACCACTTACAAAGCCCAATAACCTATTTGAGCCAAGAAAAATAACTTACAAGCACAATTCTGCGTAGCAATGAACCAGAAAATCAGAAGATTGTGATTGAATAGACAGTAATTCTGAATCTATAAATTTCAATCTCCAAGTTATGAAAGTCATAACCCGATTGACAATTCGACAAGTCATAATTAAGTCCGAAGACTTAGACTTGAAACATTTTACATCATTCGGCTCTTTTGTGTTCGAGGGACATGCATGGGTGATTTTAACAAGTAAACACATAACATTATAGTTAGTAACATAGATTTGTACATGATGATTCTCCAGCTGTAATTGGTGCCTAGTTTGAGGAGGTAAGTCCGCTGCACTTGTGTAGATGGCCAGCCCACTCGAAATGCTTGATTGTGCCAGAGACAAAGTCGCCGTGTTTTGCTTTTTGCTGCAGTGCAGGATGGAGCTCGGGCGATATTGACGTAGAAGTTGTTGGATTGCCAGCATTTCACTCCATACCTTCCACTGAGCTTTGCTGGCATCTGTAAGTCCTGGAATCAAAATAGGCATGTCAAGTTCAATAGATGACATGCGTGCAAAGTGTAAACGGCCAAATAATAGTACAAAGCTGGTGAGCTAGGGTCATGATCCACAAGAAGCAAGGTCAATACATGTTTTATGAAAATCAGTTTTCATTATGACAGCAGCAAGTTCAGGATTGCATAACTTTCAAACGAGTAGTCAGAATGATGTGAAACCAAGTGCATCAGAAAGCTAAGGGAACAAGGTTTAAAAGCTATGAAGACAACTTAATCAAACTCGCAACAGAAATGGTGGAAAATTTCAGATAAGAAGAATGATTCAAAGCTGCAGTATATCACCTAACTAACATGGATCAATTATGTCTCTAATCCTACATATCGAGTACATCTCATCCATTCCACCACCAAACTCAAGTATAGCTAGGTCCCTTTCGAGGCTCACCAACTATTCTACCAATCACAGGGGGCATTTTAGCTTTACAGCCTCACCTCCATACATGAAAGGGAAAAAAATATCAATTGAACAGTTTGTTTGAATATGACACCTAAAGCTAGGGGTCATCCCCCAAGGGCGAAGGTGTGGGTGTGATAGGTGTTCTACTCAAGCAAGTGCTTCTGCTGTTAATGCAAGAGCTACGAGTGTAGTTCATAAAATGTGACCAAGATTCCATAAACTATAGAGCATAACACACTCATAGAACTGGAATGAGAATCATTGATATTAAGGACTAAAGAGTCGAATCAAAACATGTAGTTAGGCTCAACTGAGCCTTGAATCTAAATAAACTTAGCTCACGCTATAAGCATGAGCTAATACAATCGAAAAACATGAAGAAAAACATCCCGTAGCAGCAGAAATCAACAACTTCAGGAACTGGATGCTCTGCCTCTTCTGCTTTCTCCGGATGAAGATGAATTTTCTGGTGTCACCTCTCCTCTGATAAAGTTCCAACCTCTGCTTCAAAGTGAAGCTATTTCAATGTATAAGCCCTGGAAGGTGTGAGTTTACACCCAGGTCCCTTGGATATGTGCTGAGCAACCGAAATGTTGAGGGGTAGCAGTATCTTTCTCAGTCACAGGTGCACTGATTGTTGATATTGCATCTAAAATGTTCTCTTCGAGGGCTCAAATGACAATGCACCCTGAATATAACTTGAAGAGGAACGGCCGAGGTATATTTTGGCAAAATCTTAGATTTATCACTGCAGCCGTTTAGGAGTTGTGCACCAATATGTGGACAGATGTGTAACTGACTGCACTTCAGCAAACAGAATCAGCATTTTCCATTATATCTCCTTGTGGCGGCTGATTCTGTTATGACTCCTTCATGACATTTGAAGCTCAGTTCTTGACCTAGCTCGTGGTAAAATTTCAGAATTATCCTCCTAGCCAAGTGAGAGATATGCATCGAGCAAGGTCACTGCAGTCATTCTCTAGACTTTGTCAAAAATGGACAAGCCACTTTTTAACAACTTTTGGCCATTTCTTCTTTCAGCAAATGGTCCCCTCCTGGATGTTGTGGCTTGATCAGGTGGACTTGTGCCATCCTAGGTTGTATCACACGTTGATACATAATTTGGACCATCAAAATGTGCACATATAAGCCTCCTAGGTCCGGTTTTCACACTTTGCATTCCAATTCTTCCTTGCTGCATAAATTTTGGATTCTGCAACTCCAGTTTGTATCATGCTTACATGCTGGTCCATAATTGTGTTGCAGCTAAATAGCACTCGGCCTAGATGATTACTGGTTGGGCCTGGATGATATTTAGCAATTGGGAGCTCCAAGGATGGATGAGAGACATCACACTGGCCTGGTTTCCATCATGTCTGCATAGAAATCTGCATTCTTCACTTCAGCTTGTATCTTGCTGATATTTGGCTCCAGAATGAAGTTGCATCTTGATCTTTCATGGCTCAAACCATTTATGGTTGTTCCTTGATGATCCATGGCACTTTGGGGCTCAACAGAATGGGTGAGAAGTGGCAGAATGTGCCTCCTTAGCATAAAATGGTCTAGGTTCGCTCCACGTCGCAGAATTGCCATTTTGCTGAATATCAGTCCGGTTTCCCTGGTGCTAGACCCTAGGATTGCATTGCACACTTGCATACAAATGCTTTGCTTCATTTCAAGGTGTGCATATATGATTTGTGATGCTCAGGAGCTCAGCAGATGGCTGGATCAGTCAGTTTAGAGCCTTGAATCCATGCTCCTGAGCTGGTGAATTCTGGTTTGCACAGATTGTGCATACAAATGCAGGATTTCTTCCATAAAACCTGTGATTATCACCAGGCTGCTGAAAGTAGGCCCTTGTCCTGCATTTATACAATTAAGTACGAAATGAGGTGCAATATAGGTGTTTAGGTAAATAAATCAATGAAAAGTACAAATGAAATGAGCCTAAAAATGCATATGAAATATGCTCATCACTCCCCCCCAAAGTCTATCACTGTTTGCAGGAATTTCGCATTGCAAAGATGAAACCTTGCCTTTTATCTAGGTCTACCAATGGGTGAAAATCCTGACCAACGTAAAATGTGGAAGAGGCAAATTGATCAAATGGAAAAGCGGCTGCAAACTTAGGAGAACAAGTTCCTCTATTTTGCTGGTCGTGTAATGCTGCTCAAGGCTACCTTAACCAGTCTCACAACATATTACTTATCTCTTTTTTTGGCACCTGTGCAGGTCATCAAGCAGCTCACACGACTCATTATACGGTCCTTGTGACAGAAGAAGCCTACCCAAACAAGGTATGTACACTAGATCAAATGGAGGCATGTTTGCTTGGAGAAGAAGGCTAGTGGTCTTGGGCTAAAAGATTTGCAAAACCTCAACATCGCTTTGCTGGGAAAAGGGCTTTGAAGATTCAAACAAGGACAGGATATCTTATGGAGTACAGTCATATGCATCAAATACTTTGAGTTGCACGACAGGACAATGGAGTGTGGGTATGGAGCAATATTTGGCAGTTAGTGGCAACAAACAGCTTGGTTCAACAACAACATCAACTGTTGGCTAAGAAATGGTGCTGAAGCATTATTTTGAAAGACAAAGTGGATAGAGGAGGGAATGCTGGCAACCTTTATATAGTGATCTCTACCGCATAACTCCTTTGAAGAACGTATCAGTGAAACATGTAACAATCGATGAAGGAGTTACCATTCTCAAATTAGAATTCAGAAGACCACTTTTATAATGGGAACAAGAGCGATATGAGCAACTCCAATATCTAGTGAGTCTTCATACGCTGCAAATGTAGCGGACTGATACTTGGCAATGGACAGAGGCTGAAACCGGCCAATATACGATAGCATCTGCCTATCACATCTTGTACAAAGAATCAACAACTGATATTGCTTTAAGCAGATCTTTTATGGCAGTAGCACGGGTCTGGCTCGTACTAAAGAGAATTCAAACATTCACCTGGTGTGCTATTCAATGACGTATTGTAACTATAGATCAACTGAGGCGACGAGGAATTTCTATATCAGAAGCAGTAAGCGCTGTATTTGGTGTGGCCTGGTGGAAGAATCCATTGATCACTTGTTTTGTAGCTGCACACACGCCATAAAAACATGGCAAACAATCACAGCATGGATGGGAATCAACATGGAACCACAGTCTGAAATATATCCGCACTTTCTATCTTTCACCAAAGAATTCAAAGGCAAGACTTGAAAACAAATAAGACTTGCAACTTGGCAAACCGTCATCTGGTATCTTTGGAAAGAGAGGAATTCATGAGATTCGATGAGGCAGGCATGACGAATATTATTGAGATAATACAGATGAAAGTCTGGAATTGGATTGACGCTCGCAAATTACAACCTCCGGCAACCACCATGAGCGATTGGTTGCCACAGCCTGAAATTTTGTTTCTAGCATGATGCTAGTATGAATTCGGAAGTTAAGTTAGTTAGGATTGCTATTTTATTTTGGTACATATCTATGGACTTGCATTTGTACATACACTATAATTTTACATGGAATGAAGATCAATTACCGATAAAACAATATTTTTTTAATCTATTTATATATTTTTTAAATCAATTTATATGATCAAAATGTATTTTTGTTAATATGATTTATGATTTATAGTGTTTAGAATTTATATAATTTAAGGTTTTAATTTTTTTCGGTGATGAAACTATCATATAATATCAATTTAAAAATTACTAATTTTTACTAAATATTAAATTTCTATACATTCATTTAAAATGTACATGTAGACTGGTGAAAGACAAGAGATTGTAGAAGCTGAGAGAAGCAGTGGTGTTCGGGTTCGATCCAGGGGCGGACTTGTGAAGGTCCTGGGGGGTCACATGCTCTCCCTTAAATTTGAAAAAAAAATATTATACAATGTCATATATTTAATTTTCACCAAAAAAGAACTGTGTAACATTAGAGATATTCTAGAAGGAGGAATGCGTTTCACCTTAGGGAACCTCGTTTCTAATCCTAATTTCCCACAATTTTGACTATTGAAGTTTTTTGTGTTGTATTTTGTAAATTTGGCTTCCTAACATAAAAATTCTATTTCTAAACTCAATTGATATCAATTTTATTCTTTTTTTTAATTTTATAACTTTCAACTTGAATTATTTTGGGAATAGATCTATTTTCCAATAATAAAATTCAAACTAAAGGTAGATATTAATATAAACAGTAAAAAAAATTACTATACAAGTGTTGTTGTTCTAATTGGTGTGTATCTTTTTTAACGGTTTTTGAATGTTCATGTAGAGATAATTTTGAGACTTGAGTTATAAAAATTGCCAATTTAAACATGTTTTGTTAAGATTTTATTTTTTAATAACAAAATAGTCATAATTACAAACCACAATTTGATCAAAAATCGTCTTGATAAAATAATATCAAAATTGCGTTCATATTTTAATTTTGACAAATGTGTTTAGGATTTAGAGTTTATAATACTGATTAATTATATTTTTGACATTACTTTTTTTCTTTTCTTCTATAATTTTCTTAGTTATCTTTTGCTATATTTTATTTTTATCTTCTACTATGTTTGTAATATGTTTTTACTATGATTGTAATACAAAGTAGTGAAATATTTTTTTATATTGTATTGTATATTATTTAATTATTAGTATATTTATGTGTATACGAAATTGAGAATTGCGATCCCCTTTCAAAAATTCTGCATCCGCCACTGGTTACGCATATATTATTTTATTAAAAGATTATCTAAAATCGGCCAAAAAGTACTATAATATGTTATTTTTTATTATGAGCTCTGTAAATTGGGCTCGTAAGAGATTTGAAACTCTCCCTCGGTCTTCAACTAAGCCCACAAGTACAACAGACTTTCCTCGCTTCCTCGACATGGACAGCGAGAGAAAAATATCTAAGGAACCCTCCACTGTATAACTAGTGGTTAATTTTTTTTCTGCCATAGGATCGTCGAGTCTTTTTGAAAATGTCACTGTTCGGATTTGACAAGTTCGAGAATAGCGCCCGGATTTGCCAAGTCCGGTTTTTGCCCGAACTTGCGAATACCGAGAATTATAAATCCCGGTCTTCGCAAGTCCAGGAGTGATTAGCATGGCTAATCTCCATGCTTAACGTTTTCCAGACTTCGAAAGTCCGGGATTTAGTCACTTTTAGCGGAAAAAAGTTACCCGGACATCGGAAGACCGAGATCTTGCAAAGTCCCGATTTTCCGATGTCTGGGATTTGTACTATATAAGCAAGCTCTCTCTCTTCTTATCTCATCATTTTAATCTCGAAAGAGATGTCGATAGCCTCCGTGACGTCGGAAATTCCCACACACCATCACCTAAAGGTCCGCTATCAGTAAATATTAAGTTGTTCCTTACTTTTCTTAGTTACAATTTTTTATGAATTAATTATGAAT